>VWZF01006660.1:0-56836 GCA_013396755.1 Sclerurus mexicanus | reverse complement strand
AAAAAAAAAAAAGAAAAATTGTAGTGAGGATAACTTGGGATATCCAAAGAAGCTTACACTGTAACTTGGGAGATAAGTCACATTTACAGAAACATGACTGTACTATTTCATTCATATGATTTTCCCAGTTATTTTCAGGTCTACTGGCAAAAAGGAGGGGTTTTTTACTTTTTTTTTTTCTTGTTTAATTTAATCTGCCTTAAGATATTGCTGCAGTCATGAGAAAGGCAAGTATGATGTTTCCATAAAAAAAGAAGTCCTTAATTTTTTAAGTCTTTTTGGTTTTGGTTTTGTGTTTTGTTTTGTTGTTGTGGGTTTTTTTTGTTTTTTTTTTATATTGAGTAGTACTTCCATATATGTTAGTGAATACTGTTTTACAACAGCATTTTTCTTTCTTTCTTTTTCATATAGTAGCATAGTTGTTGTTTACTTATTAATATGCTTTTGGTTTGCATTTTTTTAAAAACAAGCAGACAATAATAGTTAAATTAGAAATACTATCAGAAATAATGAAAAGTGAAGGGAAAGTGCCATGTGATATATTGCTAATATTGTAAAAATAAATGGTTTTATTTAAGAAAAAATGCAAGCAAACAAACAAAGCATCTAGTTGCATATTAAATTCTTAATATATTACATGATCTGGCCTGAAGGAGAACTAACAATCCAGAAAGGAATATTTCAGACTCATTTATTGGTGCAGGAAGCCTGGCACACAATGAACATGACTGAGAGGTGCATTTGTGCATAGATGCATATATATAAAAATATTACTTTCCTTTCCTAAAAATTCTATTTCACAAAGAATTATAGGTGTGAGATTTTCCATGAATACTAAGGAGGAATGTTAAATTAATAAAGTGGAAATGTAAATCTGATTAATGGAATTATCTTTTTATGTAACATATTTATATTTTGAAACAGCTTGCTACAAGATCAGTAACCCAGCAAAATTCAGGAATAATTGGAATCTTATGCAAACAATAAGAATATCTGCTCCACAGTGCTAAAAGAAAACTGAGAAAACCCTGCATCAGTACTATAATACAATCTGTCTCCCAACTTCAACCTTAACCTGAGACAAATCATATGGAATCTTCCCCACTCTCCCAGGTTTGTATTAGCAAGAGTAGGAAGACATCTAAAGAGAATGCATTCAAGAAAGAGAGTAAGATCATACAAGAAAGAGAGCAAGATCATACTGTAAAAGATTCAACTACAAAACATCCCTGAAACACACCATAAAATTTGCTCAGATATTGTGGTTAAGAGCTGAGAATTGCTGGGTGACTGTGTTGATAATGTAATTATTGATAATAGTGACTTTGATGCAAAAGGAACTCTAAAAATGATAATGCATAGATTTTCAGATGCTCAAGTCTGTTCATGTTCTCCTTTGAAACATCATTTCAAAGTTCACAGTAATGTTTGAATGTTTCCCATTCTATGCTTTAAGTTTTCATATGGGACAAAAACATATTCAGTAGCATTCCAATTATATTGCTAGCAGAAAATACTTCTGTGAAAGGAAAATGAACTATATGTCAAAATAGATTATTATGCTGTGGAAACCAAGAAAAAAGCTCTATGTTCTGACTAGGCCACATCTAGTCATGCCTAACCACAAAATCAACATAGAAGAAGCAGGATCGAACATGTGGGAGAAAATAAATATCTGAATTGGTTACAAGATGCATGACAGAAACACAAGGGCAAATTGAATCTAATAATGACTACTGGAGCTAGGACCAGAGAAAAAGGGAATAATGTTAGGCTTCTTTCTGGAAAATGTCATGAAACAGTCTAAATACATTCATTTTTAATGCTGCAGAAAGGGCTAATCTGTAATTAAAGCTTTACAAAAATGAGAACTGCCTAGACAGAAGAATATAGAGCTTGAAAGCTTTGACAAAATAATGCAAGGTCAAAGTAAGAGAGACTAGTGGTTCTATTAGCACAACAAAAGAGCAAGTATCAAAGCAATCTCTGGAACAATTGCAGCGACTAAGTCACTACACGTCAAAAAGAAACAATCATGAAAAAGAGGGGAGTTTTATGCAGAAAAGAAAACCCAAAATTTCCCTATCACACTGCTGATCAGCAGCATAGCGCATACATGCTCAGCAACTGAATGCAATTCATTCCTGAAAATAAATTTTCTATTAGTGCTGAATGCGTGATGTAAAGGAAAAAAATAAAAAAAATAAAAAGAAGGACTTCAAAGGCATATGCCATTCCACAGACCAAATCCATATCTGTCTGTGTATGATACTCATGAAAGCTAAATTGAAATGGGAAGATTTCATATGCCACTGCTGGGATTAGTTCTGATGGCAACACTGTGCTGTCCTGTAACATTAACTGTGTTGCAGCACGAACCAGCTTCCATGTAGTCTTGTAGGGGGTCTTTCCTTTCAGTGAAAAGAGAAATACATAATCTTCTTAATAAGAAAGGAAAGGTGGGAAGAGCTGACAACCTAAATAGTGAAGGGCTTTCATTTACCACTGCTTTCAGTCTAGCCCAGTGTACGAAGAAGTACCATTGCTACTGTATCAGCCTGAGATGGAAATTAGTGAATCACAGACTGTAACTCTCTCCCATATTCCCCAACTAGAAGAACAAGCCTCAGTCAGCACCCAAACCACTGCATGCCCGCTGCCATATTTCATGTCACGAAGCACCCTAAAGGTGGAAAGACACTTCGTGTATTCCCCACTCCTGCACTCCCTGGTCATCAGAGTGGAGAAATATATCTCTGTGGAGCCGCCTCTCTTCTAAATGGCTGTGGTGTGGCATGCCACGCTAAAAGGGTATCAGCAAAGTTCCCAGCAGGCTGAATAAGCCATGGTCTCACCCCAAGTCTTACTCTTTTCTCTGTATGCTTGTGATAGAGAAATAGTTCTAAGAAAAATATGACAGAAGCAAATCAGTAGTAATAAAGGCAGTGGTTACCTTCTTAACCAACATGTGGCCCAGGTTCTTTTAAGAAAATAATACTTCACAATAGCTATACTTTTAATTCTTTTATGCTATTTTCCTGCTGTAAAACATTTAAAAGAATTTCATCTGCCTAGTGAAAAAGAGAGCCAGCTGACCTACCCATTTACAATAACCATTGAGGGCGATTCACCTCACCTCAGCTTGGCCCCATACAGAATAGCCCTCTAACTCAACATAATCATTTTACATCCTTCTTAGAGAATATTGCCTCTACTGAACACTTATTTCAGGATGTGCTGTGTCATGTCATTGAAGAACCACACCTGTATGTTGTTGGCATAAATAATTCTCCTTATGTTTTTGTGTCCTTTATGAAAAATCCTGCTTGGAAGATGCTGGCTTGATCTCTTTTTTCTTTCTGCAGCTTAGCGTGTTTTGATTATAATGAAAGCCATGTTAATTGAACACTCAAAGACTGGGTCTATACTTCAGTCACAAACTTACATATCTCAGCTATTTTTAAAATAGCCGGTCTGGTGTAGTAGCAGTTTAATCAAGACAGTATAGAGCTTAATGCAGGCTAAGCATTTCTCCTCTGTACAGACAGAGGATTGTTATTCTTACAGTGAAATAACATCTAGAAGCTGTCCCTTAAGGTATATTGTTGTAATAGAAACTCAGAACTTTTTAAGGACATAGTAAGAAGGATACAAAACAAAAAATGTGAAAAATATTTCTCAAATGATGTGTAAGCTCTGGATGTCACTAAATCTCATAAAAATGGCAAGATAGCTTTTTTGGAAAGCTGCTAGGAACCCCCATTTATGACTAATATTTTTACTGCCCATCTCAGTGATAGTACAGGAACATATAGAAGATAGGAACAAAATTATGTCTGGAGGTTTTCTAGTCCATTCCTCAAATTTTAGCACCTATCAATATTTTAGAATAGCAATATTAATGTTCTCAAGGAGCTTCTCTAGAGGCAATGATGTTTTGCATGGGATCTGCTTTCTGTAGCCTAGAAGTAAAGGAAAAAGTAACAATTGTCACATTCCATAAAAAAGTGTGTTTTAAAACATCTCTCCAGTGTACATACATGTGAAATAACATTTAAATGATTTAAAAATATCTGAGACACAAATTCTTCAACATATAAAGGTTCTATAAGATACTAAGTATACCCATGCAGATAACCCTAACGCTAACCCATATTTGTTAGTATCCAGAAGGTCAAACTTTACCTAGTTTCATTTAGCCAAGCCATTCATCTATCTTTCTATTTATTAAACAAAAAGCAAGCTTTCACATTCACTGTATTTTATTGGAGCCTGGAGTAGATATTTACTCAAAATAGAGCTATCTTCATGACTATGCAAAGTGGAGAGTTTCAAAGTTTATATTAATTGGTACTGGAGTTCAAAGCATTTTAATCAACTTACTAAAGATAGGTCTTACTGTTTCTGTACCTGGTCTAAAGATTTAATACTAAAAATGCGATCTTGCTCTGAGGAGGCTTCTGATGTCCTTTTAAAGCATATGGTCATTTCATAGAGATAGTCTTTAGATATTTGCTTCACTTTAATTATTTTTTTCCTTTAATTTGAATAAGGTTTGTTAAAAAAAGATTGGAATTAATGATCACACTTTCCACAGCCATTTATTTGCCTGCAGCACCACTTTTTAGAATTTTCATAATGTAGAAAATGTGATTAGAATAATTTACTGTTCTTCATGAATAATAAATTATAGAATAATTTCTTATTCACACATCTCTTACAGAATAAACTTATTTGGTTGTATTGCTTTTCATGATATTATGAACCTATTAGAACTTTTATGGCTTAAAAGTAAGGTTCCTGAAGCTTGCTTCAATACATCTGGTCACATTTAGTACAAGTTTAGTTTAGTACAGAGCTATGTTTAGTATATGTCTAATTAGTTTGGATCTGGATCCTGCTGGATTCTTAGCAATAGTTCCATTGTCTTCTTGGAGACTCTGTTATATGTCTTGTTTAAACTTCCTTGAGTTTTATGTTAAGTCTCTTAATTTGCTAATATTTAGTCTTGTATAAAATGTCTGATAGCAAAGGGATATTTTGTTATCTTTTGTCACTTCATACCAAGTCCCGCATTCCTAAAATCCATTAAAGACCCAGATACTGCCCTAATTGCATATTCTACCAGAAAACCATCCTCTAATAATTGTGAGTGAACACAACTTGCAAAATTATTCATCATTTTTCTCCAGGAGCAGGGCCCCTTCCCCTTCTTCCACTGCATGGTGTCACCAATCTTGTATTATGTTCTGTTTCACTCCAACAGTCAAACACATATTGTGCCCAGCTCCCTCTTAATGCCTCTCCTTCAACATTGGTGTGACAATTACTGAAGGAAAATTACCTTCTTCTAGCAAAGAAGTGAAAGAATAGATATTGGATAAGAGTCAGAACTTGTCTCCTCTCTACTGGTTTCCTTCATTGAAAGACTAATAGCCTTCAAGCTGCTTTCCTAGGAACCGCTTAAAAATAGGAAAATGAATTTATTAGAGACCTTAACTGCAGAAATCTCCTTTTTTAAATTGTGTTGAGTGGTTCCCAAGTTCTTCTGATGCTAATCTATTCATTTCACTTCCTAATTATCTCTTTATTGAAGTTGTGCTGGAGCAAGGGCATAGAATATTCTGTGAAACATATATATAAATATACACATATACACACACACACATATATTTACATATATGTGCACACACTTAGTGATATGCAAAGTCTATGTTAGAAACAAGTGCAACACAATCCAGCAGATCTCTAGAGCCCAGCTGGTGCTGAAGTTCCAGCACTCTTTCTGTTCCCACTCTTTAGTTTGGAGAGGACAATATTTGTGGTGTTCTGTAACTCCTGGGTCATTTTGGTCAGCAGCAAGAGGGAAGAGGAGGATTCCCATAAGTCCACAATGGAGATCTACAAGGATTTTGACAGTACCTGCATGCTGTTCCATGAGTCCATGCTCTTCCCTCCACTGAAGGAAAAAGTTGGACCTAGCCACCGTAGCTGTCAAGATTATGATGAGACAATTCTGTCAAATATTTATTTATTATTATGCAAACTGTGACAATCTAAAAGCAAAACACATATTGGTTTTGTTTTGTGTTGTGTTGTAATTATAATCTCTTTGACTTTATGTCTTTGTTGGTAGAAAGCACTGCCCAATACAAATCACTGGACTGGTTGCCTAGAGTAAAAGGAATTTCTTGCAAGCTTGTTTTTCTAACTGCCTTTCTCTAGTCTTGACATCTTACCATGTCTGATTTTGTAAGATACAAGATTATTCCTACAGTCTATTTTTTTTTCTTGTGAAAGCTTCAGACAGCAAAGAATTTGTTTGATTCAAATAATTTGTCTAAGCAGTACTATTATGTCAACCAAGTTTCCTCAGAAGAAACAATATCTAAAGCAAGATTCCCATTTTTGTATGACCATCTGGTGACCAGAGTAATTGCAGTCATTCTTTTGGGCCAGAGACAGCCAATTAATGAAGGAAAAATATATGTGGTATTTAGAATTAATTGTATAATAATACCCTAAAACTACTTTTTTTTTACTGACTCATTTTGGAAAACTGTAAAATTCTCCATAGCCATGTATTTTGCTTAAAAATAGCTACATAAGTCTTCAAAAAGTGATTCTTCTAGGCTGGAAGGAAGAAAGAGAATTGGAGAAGTAATATAGTCTGGTCACAATGACAGAGTAAAAATAATCCAATTATCAAAAAATCAGTGCATCACATTCTAACAATTTCAAAATGTTAATATTTCACAGAATCAAAGAATCTAATAAGTTGGAAAAGACCTCTGAGATCACTGAATTCAACCTGTGACCAAACACCACCATGTCAACCAGACACTATGACACTAAGGGCCAGGGCCAGTCTTTCCTTAAATGCCTCTAGCGATGATGACCCCATCACCTCCTTGGGCAGTCCATTCAAATACTTAATCACCTTTTCTGTGAATTTCTTCCTAATGTACAATCCAAACCTCCTCTAGTGCAACAGAAAATTATGTCCTCTTGTCCTGTCACTGGCTGTCTGGAAAAAGAGGTTGACCCCCCACCTGGATACAGCCTCCTTTCAGGTGGTTGTAGAGAGTGATAAGATCTTTCCTGAGTCTCCTTTTCTCTGGGCTAAACAACCTCAGGTCCCTCAAGCTACTCATAAGACATGCACTCCAGTCCCTTCATCAGCCTTGTTGCCCTTCTCTGGACCCTCCCCAGTACCTCAATATCCTTCCTGAACTGAGGGGCCCAGAATTGGACTTATTAGATAGGTCCTTATAAGAGGTGCAGCCTCAGCAGTGCTGAGTATGGGGAAAGAATCACTTCCCTAGTCCTGCTGGGCACACTATTCCTGATACAGGATGTAATGCCACTGGTATTCCTGGCCCCCTGGGCACACTGCCAGCTGTTGACAAGCACCCCCAGGTCCTTTTATGCTCATCATCAGATGAATCCCATCTGGTCCCAGAGGCTTGTGAGCATCTACATGGCTCAGCAAGTCATTGCCTCCTCCTGGATCCATTCTGCTCTCTGTCAACCAGTTCAGGAGGCCGGTTATCCTCAGGATAACCAGTCTTACTGCAGCAGTCTGAAGCAAAGAAGGTATTAAGTACATCAATCTTTTCTTCATCCTTGGTGACTATATTCTCCCTGCATTCAATAACCAATGAAAGCTTTCCTTGCCACTCCTTTTGATGTTAATGCATTTATAGAAACACTTTTTATTATCCTTTACAGAAGTGGCCAAATTAAATTCTAACTGAGCTTTTACCTCTCTGATTTCTTTCTGTATGACCTAACAACATTCTTAAACACTTCCTGAGTTTCCTGCCCCTTTTTCCAACAGTGATACACCCTCTTTTTTTCCCCTGAGTTCCCGTGAAAGCTCAACCAGGGTTGTCTTCTTCCCCACCAGCTCAGCTTTTGGCACATAGGATGGCACCTTCAAGATTTCTTTCCTAAAGAATGTCCAGTCTTCCTGGGACCCTTTGTTTTTAAGAGCTGCTTCCCAAGGGACTTTCTGAATCATTGTCCTAAATAGGCCAAATTCCATCTTCCAGAAGTCCAAGGTAGAGGTTTTATTGATGCCCCTTCTTACTCCATAGAGTATTGAAAACTCTATAATTTCATGGTTATTATGCCCAAGACGGCCTCCAACCACTACATCTCCCACCAGCCCTTCTCTCTTTGTAAATGGCAGGTCGAGCAGGGCTCACTTACCAGCTGTCTGAGGAGATTATCTTCCACACAGTCCAGGAATTTCCTAGACTGCCCCCTGCCCACTGCATTGTTTCCTGCAGACATCTGGCAGGTTGAGTCTCCCACAAGAACAAGAGCTGGTGATCTGTCTTAAAATACACTGTTCTTTTGTATGAAATTATTTAACAGCCTTTGCCATGCCAAAACCCTTCCCCAAAAATATTTTACATTAAAATATGTTACATTTTAAAGTGTGAATCCCAGTGCAAATACTTTTGGTACAACATAAGACTTTCAGATATGCTTAGCCATCATAGTTGGAGCAGACACCTGTGTGACAGGCAGGATACTGCATGAGTCCATGTAGCTCCCCGACATAACATTTTGGAGCTTACCTGCTCTGTGACAGACAGTGGAACAGGTGCCAGAAAGGGACCGGGTCCATAACAATCACATCTGGGAAAGAAGAGCTGTCCCTGATACACAACTCACTAATGATCATAGATAGATAGATAGATAGATAGATAGATAGATAGATGATAGATAGATAGATAGATAGATAGATAGATAGATAGATAGATAGATAGATAGATAGATAGATAGATAGATAATCCAAGATAAACCTCAAGTTATACTTTAGTTGATCTCAAGAGCAGCAGCCCATGACTGAACAAAAAGCTTCAGAACTTGAAAGTAACAGGAAGATCATGGGCAGATTTGACATTAAAGTTTCATTATATTTCTCATGCAGGGTAAAACAGGGTAAAACCTATCAATAATTTTTCCTTAGCTCCTTTCTTTGTTCCTTTGGAAACTAATTACTGAGATGTTAATATTCCAAGGGTTTAAGATACTAAGATTATTTGAGATTAAATGGTCACAAGCAGAATACAAAAATAGTTGTATTCACCTACTGAAGCATACACATATACACGCTCTGCTTCCATTTCACTGCCCTTTATCAGTTCAGAAAAAACGAGTTTCATTTCTTATGGAAAAAACCCAGACGTACTGCTTCTTCTCCACTTTTCCATTTCAGGGTTTTTCTTCTCATTTTTTATTGCTGTTCACTAATTTAGCAGGACAATTGCCCTTCAGTGCAATACCTGCGTACTATCCTTTCATTAAGGAGCTTCAGTCAAAGATTAGAATGAGAAAAAACCCACATGACTATGGAATGGATTTTCTGGTATTATGTCATTAGTATTTCTCCAATGACATTTGTAGTTGAACTTAAATTTTGGAGTGAAAATTATACATTAATTAAAAATTTATTTTATTCTAATAAAAATTTTTAAATGTGATCACTTTTTTCATTCAGTTTCAGATGTTAGACCTTTTTCAGTCAATTTTCATAGAGTTTATAGTTTTTGTTTTCTTTCTTTTTTAGTATCTTTATTGAATTTACATGATCAGCTAGATTTGCTTTTAGTGTTCAATTTTGATGACTTATTCAAAATTCCATTTTCATACTGTTTCCACAAATGTTGCAAACCAGCTGGCTCCAGCCAAGTTTTCTTCAATTAGCATCAGGGTCAACCTTTCCTTCCCTCCATAACTTGATCACACAGCTGATACAAAAGTGCTGAGAAAGTGGGGAAGGAAGGAAAGGAAAGGTAGCCTGTTTTACAGTGAGTAATTCTGATTGCACAGCACTTTGACCTGTTTTTATTTAACTTGATAGGAGTTTTGCTGTAGATTTCAGTGCCTACTGGTCCAGAGTTTATTAAAGAGATTTTTTGTGGCTTTTGTTTTTTAAACCCCACATTATATTATTTAAAAGGGAAATAAATCTATCAAGAGAAGTCACTTTTAGAGTAAATAAAATAGTGAGCTGTGGAAATGCACATATTTAACCTTTGAAATTTCTTTGAAAATCATTATGCTATTCTCCCCAGTATCACCTTCAAAGGGCTTACTGTAATATGAGTGCTGTCTCTTTATTTCATTGGAAATTGAAGAAATCAGTGCCATTAAAAGGACACTTGAGTTTTGATAGTAAAGGAACTATGGGATTTCTGACCATTTGATAAGAAGTTAAATATAAAATGTATACCGAGCCTCAGCTTAGCACCAGAAAATCATTTCCATGTGCAACATGGGAATCCTTCAAGTACTTTTATCCGACATTCTAAATGGTTATGATTAGTTCATATAAAAAAAAGAATTGTTTCTCCCTGTGTTCATCAATACAGAAATCAAAGGCACTTAGTCACTAATTCTGCTGCTAAAAGCAAAAGGAAAATGAAACATTCACTAAATATACAACCTAACCGTGACCTAACTGTAAATGGTCTGATTATTGTTTGCACTATGTATAATACTACAATTATACGCCATGTGTACATGTTTATCCATTTGTGTTCATATGTCATTTGCCTGTGCAATAGGAATGTACACAGCTGCTTCCACTTAGGGATTCACCACCCAGTCCTCTAAAAGAACCAAGCACAATTGCAACACCTATTGCAAACCCAACAGTCCTACAAATAATTAGGACTTTGGACTGCACTGCTCAGCAGAGCAAGGGTAGAGAATCACCTTCAGACAGGAAATATGAAAATAATCCTGCTCCTCAAAGAGTTTTTCATTTTCCCCCCAAATCCTGATACGCTTTAGGGCTTAACTAAAACAAAACATGAGGTTACATAGCTTCTGTTAAACAGCCTGATTTCTTATCACTGCATGCATCATCATAATTTATCATTACCTATTGGGACAGTGTAGGAAAGATAGACCCAAACTCTTCAGCATTTCACAGTGGAAAAATGAGAAGCAACAGATACTCGATATAAGGAAAAGAATTTACAATGATGGTGGTCAAACACCAGAGAGAGGACTAGATTTTGCAACTTACTGAAGTAAAATAGCATAATGATAAAAAGCTGAAGCAAATGATTAAGCATTTCTGACTTTCCTTACCGTGGTGTGTCATAATTGCTGCAAAGAATTATTTGGGAAATATCTACGCAGATACCTCATATTTTCAAAAATAACTAGGACATTAAATCCCTCAGGAATATAATTCCACCTTCCTTTTACTTCCTGAAGTTTCTTTACTTCCAGAAGTTGTCTGCCAAATTAAGGATAACGTGTCAAGATTGGAGTACATAACAAAGAGCTTGGATTGCACAAGCATTGCCTCTCTGGTTGTCTGATGGACTAACAAGAGCATGTCTCTTTTGCCCATTTGAGCTGCAAAGACACTATGCTGAACTGCACACTGATTATTTCTAGTATGCATAACATACATTCAAATGTCTAGATAGATCTAGATTTAGGAGACATAAAGAGTGGGATGAAAATATAGTTCAGCTCAAAACCCATGAGCTGTGACATTCCTTCAAGGGAATCCTCAGGGCTCAGTACTGAGGAGTGCTGTGTTACCTCACCTACCACTAACATCAAAGGGATTCAAGGGCACTCGGTGCCTCATGGAACAGAGCTTCAGCCTGTTGACATGTTTAAACTCCAGACACTTATTTTTAATGAATAAAATAAAATTCCCTTCTATGCTCTCCCCTTTCATGAGCACTTTTCCTCTTTCAGGCCCGATTTATAGAAGTGTTAAGTAAAGTGAATACTTACTCCTTTCTTTTCCCGTCACCACTTACGACTGACAGACACAGAGCCAAATGGAACAGAGGATTTCTTTGCCACAGGAGTGGTCTTCAGGCTACGGTTCTGAAACACAGTACTAAATTCAGCACTGTGTAACAGCACTCACAGAAGCAAAAGCAGAGGTAAGGCAGAGTTATTTTCTAACACTTTTCTGAATCAGACTTAGAAATATGTTTCTGTTCAGGAACCCAATTCTTGCTTTATAAAATGTCGCTTCTGTCTCTGTCAGCAGAATAATGGCCTTAACTTACTCATGCTAGTTACTGAGCTTCTATGGTGGGATGAAAGCAATATCAGAACTGAATCACTTGACCCTCACCACCACCCAATCTGATTGAAATGTTATAGCAATGTTGAATCCAACTGGAAAAGAAGTTTCTGAGATTTTCAACTCAGGTCTACTGACCAAGGAATAGCCTCCTTTCCAAGGAACAGTAGAGACAGAGATTCTTCAAAGAATGTTATAGACCCTTCCTTGCTATTCTACTTTAATTTGGCTGAAAAGTCATTGTATGACAAAACAGTACAAAAAGTGCTGCTGCAGTGAAGCCTAGCCCACCATGTGTCATTTTTTAGTCCATATGTCAAGTTGGGTGAGTAGGTCAAAAAGAAGCACCTAAAATGAGAGCACTGAAAGTGTGCTTCATCTCACCTAATGCCAGACGGACCATGCTGAGGTCACTGATATAATTCTCTCTACCATCAGTAGGAAGAAATTGGAGCTTTTAAGAGGTATTTTTCAGCTGTACTATTTGAAAGGTTTCTTTTAGGATGGGATGAGTTACTTTTCCTCATGGACTATGAAAGTGCCTTGACAAACATTTAATTAATGGGTCCAAGAGTCGTCTGTTTGTTGCAGCCCTGTGACTTCTCTGCCTCTGCATACTGAACAGTGAATTCAATTGCACTCTCTAATATCTGTGTTCCAGTCAGATAGTGAGATAATCTGAGCCAAGGAAGGGCTTCTACGGTGAGTCTGTGCAGACAAAAAGGACAGTGGAGAACATATATGTATGTTCTCTTACTGCAAAGTACTAATGCTGAGCATCTAGGGAACAGGGCAGTGATAAACAGTAAATAAAACTAATTTTAGTTTCTGAAATGTTCTTTATTCTTTTCTCCCTTTATTATAAGGGTGAAAAGTTTATTATTTCAATAAAGCTGTCAGCTACTTTGATGGCATTATTTTTTAATAACAACATGTTGCAGGGTACAATATTACATTAAAAATCTATGGTCATATTAGAATTAGGTAATTGCAAAGGCTGAGTCAATGGAGAAAAAAGAGTGTTCTTATACTGAAAAAGTACTCCGCCACATCACTTGTGCCTTAGCAGCAGGGTCGGGGGCAGAGGAGCCATTGCTTGCAAAAGGCTGGAAGCCTTACAACATTCCCACTGCCAGAATACTTTATTAATATTCCTTGTCTCACAGTCTGGCAAGTGAAAAACTAGAGACCTGTCATCAATTAGAATGGTGATGATGAGGCAGCCTAAAACAGGCCAACGAACAGGGTAAGTGCCCCTGTGGTTTGTCAATTACCTGAATTATTTGCAGTAGTTTTAGTATCATCTGCGATGAATACAAATAGAAAGCACATGATGTCTGGAATGCAGCATGTTTAAGATCAGTTTTGGTGTTAACAGAGGAGGGGAAACAACTGACATGTTTTAACAGAAATATTGCAGAAGAGGAACTCTCATTCACATCTCTCTCCCCACCTTCACACATTAAATAAACTCCATTCTGTCTGGCAGCCCTGTGCTCTTTATATAGGGTGAAACCTGGTGGAGGGAAGTCCAGATCTGCCAACCCTGCAGTCTGTACCACAGTGTCACTGGCCAATGTCACCGATCCTTGTCAGTGATTCACCCAAAATAATCAGGGAAATGGGCCAGCAGGGTTGATGGTGAAGATCACTTCAGGGGACCTTCAGCTCACCAAGGCTTTCCTCTTCCCAAAAAATTCTGTTGTAGACACAAGTGACAACAGCAGAAGAAAAGGATAGAGTAAGGTAAATCCAGTAGCCCTGAATTCAACCAAATTATAAAGAATAATTTTTTAAAATGAGAAAATAATCAAATAAAGGATGTTGGTCTCTTATTGTGTGTTTGTTCAAAAGCTTCTTAGAAGCTTTTGTGGTAAAATCCATGAGAAATGTTTTACAGTGACTCAGAAAAGATTATACTCTTGTAACAATGGACTTTTATTCTTTATAGAGAGAACAGCTGGACTACCACTTGTTTGGTGAATACTTAGACTGATTGCTCTTTTGTTGGTCTTCCTTTTACAGTTCTCTTTTCTTTTATATCCTTCCACTCTTCTCCCTTGCTTTGTATCCTTCCATCCCACTTCTCCTTTAACTGCTTCAGAAATCATTTGGTAATTGCAATGACTTGACATTCATAATTATGTATCTAGCCACACTGACGCTTTTTGATATTTAAAAGAATACATGAGTAGCTATTGGCATCTCTTCCAGTTTTCTGCTGTTCCTAGAGGACATTTTGAAATATATATTTTATGTGGCTTGATAAGTTTAAGAATTTTCAGTAAAATCACTGAACACGATAAAGGATTTAAAGGACTACAAAGGGATTTATAACTCTAGAACCTTCTCCTTTCATCTTGGCTTTCATATAATCCTGGAGGCTAAATCCACTACAAACACCTAATCTTCATTAAGAAATTAAAAATGTAGATGCTTAGAATCCTGTCTCTTAACATGGCTGGCCTCACCATTGCCTAAACAGTTGGATCAGGATAGAAGAAATAGGTAGTTTTCTACATAATTTTCTTCTGCGTGCTCAGCAAATGCATTGTATGCACCAGTAAAACTGGTATCCCTACAAAAGGCAGATAATTTAGGAGAATTAACACAGAAGCTAAACTCACCTACAGGAAAAACACAAAGTTCATTAGTCTCTCCAGGGCAACTATCACAAACAACAGGCTAGAAGGTCTTGATCACTGGAATTAAGCCAGTTCTAAGACCCAAAATGGGATCATTTTTTTTGAAAGAAGCACTCTAAGACAGTGCTAATATATCAATTGACTTTGTTCTACCTACCAGTAGCAGTGACTGCATCTTCCAGAATGAAAAATAAAATGTTTAAATAATTAAGGTCTTGCAAATTTCTTGCAACTTTAGAATGTACAAAACTTTCAGAAGAAGTCTACAATCATGGGAAACAACTCCCTAAAAAATCTCAATCCTTAATTTTTATATATAGATACTATAGAAGTGTGGAGTAGAATTTTGATTACTTTATTACTTAGTGCACATACTGTCGACATGCTACTAACATTAAATGGGCTGATTCACTTCACAGAATATCCAGTATTGTTACTAAATTCCACAGTGACTGTTTTATTATGTTAATTGATAATCTAGTGTGCTCCAAAGATTAAAGAAAAATGAAATTAAAGCTACAAAATCAAAGGGTAACAACTTTATAATGCCTCTTTAATTTAGTGAAATACAATTAAAGTCACACAGAGATAGAATTGACTATGAATACCAAAATGAATGTAATTGACAGAGTAAATGTTACAGAGCAGGACTGCATAAGAGTAAAAAGAAATGTCAATAAACTTCAGTGCCACTGAGCTGTGCCACTGGGCAGGCACACTGAACATCACTAGTCTTAGGGTCCTTGAGAATAGCCAGCCACAAAGAAAACTATGATGAATGTTTATGAAATCACAAGTAGATAGTATTGGAAGGTTCTGATTTTATAGGCATGCAAAAAGCACTAGAAATGCAATGTGGATTGTAATTAGAGTAGACGCTTGAGAGTGCACAAGAAAAATGCTCCACTGATTGGAATAATTTGAGCTGAGCATACTGCAATTTGTAAAACCTATCAGTGCTGGCAACCTACATTTAAAAATGGTTTCATTTAGGCTGTAATCTGTGGAGAAGTTGGCTCAATATTTAGGTCAAGTTTTTGAAGTGGTAGAGACCTTGTAGCATAACCTTCCAATTCATACTATTGCGGGCCAGTAATTCAATAGTTCTTCTGTACTGGGCTACTTATTAAAATAACATCTTTTCATACACCAGATCCTCTGACATCTCCTTACTGCTTATGTTCTGTCTGGGAGAACTGCACTAATCCCATTTAACTGCATATCATATCTTCAAATTAATTTTGTGGACTGCTGGGATCAATAACAGTATATAAGGCCTTTTCAGTGGAGAATACCATTGCAAATCCAACTCTGATGTTAGAAATTTGAAGGCGTTGTGGCTGTGGTGATAAATGAACCAGGCATCACCTATGTCCTATGTGATATTCATATTTATCACAAAAAGCATTAGCATTTTATTACCCCTACAAGTAACATGTATGGATCCAGAAAAAAAAAATCCTTCTTGGGGTATTTTCAATAAGATTATTCTATGAAGGGAAAGTAGTAGTCTAATTCTTTTGGCTGTCAACACAACATATTTTTGCAATTACTAATTCCCAGCCAAAGAACAATTTGTAAAATTGCCTTTATCTAGCAGATAAAGCTGGACTTTACATGAGTATAATAATGTTTTACAGAGTCAGGTTTTCATAACCTAATTAATTTTAAATTGCACAGAAAAAAAAAGAATAAATCTGAGGGATTCATCTTTCCTTTTTAGACATCTATGATGCAGATTTCTACATATACTAAGCATCTAAACATCTGTAATTGAAGAAAAAATAGTACCTTTTAGACAATGACTCGTTCCATCAAAGAAAGAGGAATCATGGCCAGTATATGTCTAAAAAGCTCAGGTGTATCTATCTACACTGTCGGCTTTTGATATTGACTAAAACTAATTCTTTTTTCTCCTGGTAAGGAGAGTAGAGTTTATAGTTATATGTTCTTTAGAGAATAAGTTCTGTTTATGAACAAATGAATTAAACAAATCTCATTCCACCTCAATATGATATTCATTTTTTTGGTCAAAAATTGGAGAGAGGAGAATTGAAGTGATTGAATAATTGTATCCTGCTTCAAATATGGGATTACATATTCAAGTCTTAGTCTGAATGAGAATCTTTGACTTATTTAAAAAAGCTTTGCGTTATAACCTGGTATTTTTCTCATAAAAGTTCCTGTAAATATTTCAGTTATTGATTTCATATTATAGGAAAATTACAGACTCAGTGGTGATACTTAATTTTGGGCCTCAAAATTAAGGATTCCCAGACTGGTTTTGACATTGAGATTCAGTAGCAAAGAATGTTCCAACTTCCTATGACTAAATATTCATATTCAGCAAAATATAGGGCCTGAAAGCTATCTGCAGAACTTGTTTTAATTTCATTCCTGAACTGTGCCTTGAAATTGTTTGGGACTGCTATTTGGTCTGGGTTCAAAATAATGCCAGGTACTATACTAACAATTTCAAGTATAAAATTGTTAGACTGTTAAGACCATCAAGTCCAGTGATTTTCTCACCAAGTTTGGATTTTCTATTGTAAACTGCTGTGTTATAAAACATCTGATTTGTTTCAGCTTTCATGTGTAAATAAAAAATGTTATTTAAACTAGGTAAATCAAAGTCAAAACACAGTGAAGCTGCAAAATAAGGTCAGTGCCCTAGATGACAGCTTACCGCACTCTGATGAAATACATCCAATTCCTCTGCAATTTTCAGAAGCCAGCTTATCACTGATTACTTTTTTCCCTAATATTGGGAAGTCCATAGAATCTACCAGTCAGCTAAAATAGGTCTATATAAGGATGTGGGTTGACCCCAGTCAGCAGCTAAACACCAACACTGCTGATCAGTCATTCCACAGCCACACCAGAAGGATGGGGAAAGAACCAGAAGGGTAAAAGCAAGAGTAAACTCTTGTGTCAGATAGAAATAGTTTCATAGCTGAAGAAAAGAGAGGTAAAAAACCAAACAAGTGATGTAAACGCAGTCACTCACCAGCTCCCAGAAGGATACCATTCCCAGCCAGTCTTGAAGCATGCACAATTTCAGGAAAGGCTATCCCCTCAACTTTACTGTTGAGGACAACATTACATTACATGGAATATCCCTTTGTTCAGTTTAGGTCAGCGGTCCTGGCTGTGTTCCCTCTCAAATTCTTATGTACCTTCAGACTATTCACTGACAATCAGAGGAACAAATAGACAAAGTCTTGATGATGAAAAATTACTCTTCAGCAGTAGCCAAAACAATGATGTGCTATCAGGACCATTTTAGACACAGGTCCATACAGGACAGATTCCTGTGAAGAAAATTAACTCCATCCAAGCCAGATCCAGTACAAAGTCATTACCCCAAATGAATCAGGAAATTTTGACCTGTGAAAGAAGCTGTTCCAACTGCCAAAAATCCCAGATTTTGGCAAAAGTATTTAAATATGTGATTTGTTTATGAAAAGAAGATATTTAGAAAGGTGATACTGCAATGAAACATTCCCTAAAGCAACAGGATCCTTTATATAAGGATCAGTCATCTGAAATAATACTTTCTTATTAGTCTTCCAAATTTTGATTCAACTCAGCATTAAAATTTCAAGACTAGATGAAAGACCTGATAAAGGGTACAAAATTATAATTCTGCTGTCAGTGTGTTCCATAAATTATAGGTTTTCAGAAGTAGCCACACTACTATTTAAAGTATAGACAGTAAGTTTGTAAAGCCCTGGAATGTTAAATGGCACTGATTAATTGAACATTGTAGAATAGCATAGACATAAACAATAACTTTATGGTCTACAAAGTAGCCTGAAATCTAGTCAGTTTAAATAATTATGTACAGACCAAATCAGGGTTATATATTTCAGCTCAGAATAATGCATCCATTAGACAATAAAATAAAGTTTCACATCCTTTGTTGGTAGCATCAAAGTCAAGAAATGAAAAAAATGTTCACTTTCTTAAGCATATGTACCATTCTATTTACAGGAAAAGAGAAGTTAGTCTCAGAAAGTTTTTCCTGAGAACTACAAGGTTCTGACTCCAGTATGCACAAGGTCAGAACTGCCCAGGGTTCAGCTATAGATTTCTTGGCTAGTAGTGTGGAACATAAGAAACAGTCATAGGGACTAAGAAATAATTTTGTCTTGGAGATAAACAATCCAAGAGTATCTTATGCCCATGACAGATTCTTTATTAGTCCAATAAGCCAGTAAAGCTCATTTGGGAGCCCTTAGTGAATTAATGACATGCTTACGATATGAGGGGAGAAAACTAATATATGAGTTTCTGTATTAAACTGTGAGTGGCTAAAATGTCTTTCAAAAACTAATGCACTAGGAAAGAAAAGGAACACCTATCTAGACAGGGATAAAACAACAGAAAAGCCAAGATCCAAGTCTGTATGATAAATATGGCTAGGCCCTGCAAGAAATCCTGGATGAGCACTACTAACTCAACAATTGTCCAAGTGTATGTTCCACTTCAGCAGGAGCAACATTTCATACCCAGTTGTCAGCGGAGGAGATGACAAGTCCCAGGGCTTGCGCGAGCATGCTGGTCAAGGCAGCACCTTCATAAAACTTCATGGGAAACCCTTGAGAGGTGATCAGTTGGAGGCTGGAAAGTTGAAGTTTCAGATACTTAAACGAGTCATATCTCAACAATAGCAAAATGACAAAAAAAAACTTTTTTCAATTATAAGAAACCAAATTGGATGTAATGAAGCACAGGAATACAATGAAGATTAAAATTTATTTCCCTGACATAAGAGCAAAAGGGAGAAAGAGCTATTTATCTTTCCCCTACTTATTTTGCTGTGATATCTGAAAGTGAGTTTTAATGGTTTTCCTTCTTCATTTGGAAAAAGAAGATGTAGAAAATCCCATATTTACTACTAAGTCTGAAAAGACAGAACTATTCTATCACCAACTGGCATGCAAATTTGTCTGCTGTGGGCTTCATCACAGGGTGATGATCAAAAAAAACATTAAGATTTGCTTCTCCCAAACTTTATGGAGAAGCTATGATTTGGAGAGGTGAGCTGTAACTATGTTTTACATGTACTGGAAAGATACTCCAAGTATTATCAGAAAGTTCTTATTTCTTTCTTTTTACTCTTTGGTATACAGTGTGGAAAGGAAGATGCTCTTGATTTGACGGATTTATTGTCAAGGCTTGACAATAATTTAAGAAATGCATATGGAGGATTATTCTACTGATGTAGTGCAATGTACCAGCATAGCCATCATATATCAAAAATTATATAGGTGTATTAGGGGGTTTTATGTCATTATAAAGATATAAAGGAGTGTCTAACAGCATATTGATGTAAGCTTTTCTTTTTCTTTTTTTTCTTTTTTTTAGGAATTAAAATCTGAACATTTCCATTTTCCCTTCATATTTGTTTTTCTCTGAGTTGAGGCCCATTTTGGAACCCTTCAGAGATCTGAGCTAAATGACAGAGACATTCTTATCCAGATCCAGACTGAGTAGCCAGGGCCAGTATGTGCTCATACACCTCAAGGCTCACTGGTATAGACAACACTGTTAAGCTTTGGTACCAAAGAAGAAGTCAAATAACTTTCCAGGTTATGTAAATCCATGTTCTGCATGTTCTGCAACGAATGATCTTCAGTCTCCACTGCACAAACCTAAAGACTGCAAATCTAATGGTGAATTAGTACAGAGCAATGCAGGACTGTGCAAAGGTAACTAAATTTTGTCCAGAATTTCTTTCAGCAAAGTTATTTGAATAGAAAGGGTTAACATGGTCCTACATATGAGTGGTGTAGACAGCAGATATCCCTTGTCAGATCACATGAAAGCTGCTTCTTTCACTTCAAGCTGCATGGTGCATAGGTCACTACCCCTTGAGATGAGATGTAAAAACTCCCAGTAATAGATCTCTTTTTTCCTAACTAACACAGAAGGTAGAAACTCATGGAAACATACCTCTTCCTTTCGTATAACTGACATGGATGATACTGCAAATGTGTGATGTGTGTCTCCTGACAAGTAGTGGGAGACACAGAAAAATGCGGGCTGCTTTTAGAAAGCCCTTAGGCATGCATCTAATACAGACCTTTGCTGTTGGGACAGGTCATATTCTTGTCTATCTCCATAATATTTACCTGTTGTAGATACAATACAGAGAACACAACCTCTAAAATTAAAATTTGGTGTATACAGTATAGTCAGGCTGCCTTTATATACTCAAAACTGGATTGCAATTGTGAATATTTTTTCAAGTTTGTTCCATTTTCATTCATTATTGTACTCTGATGGATTTTAAGGACAAAAAGGAGGAAAGTTTGTAAACACGTTAAATTTTGGCACAACTATAATCATTTATGTATTTGAGTTTTGCAGTGGGGGCAGGGTGGGAGGGAGGGAGGTATTTGTTGGGGTTTTTCTGCAGAATTATAGATAGACACACTCACCCAGTGTGTTATCCTCATTGAATAAGCTAGAAGATAAAAAAGTCATTTCATGCAAGGGGAACATTTACAGCATACAGTCCAGATTTCTGGGAATTTATGACTGACACATTTATTTGAGGTTTTTGAGGAGGTCTTGGTCTGACTAATAAGCCCTTAGAGAGTCATAATTTAAGCTTGATTGATTACAGTAGATAATTCTTTGTTTCCCAAGCATTTTGTTAAAAGTTCCTTGTACTCTTTCTACTCAGTTGTTTATAAAATACATGATAGTGTTTTAATCTTTGTAAATAAGTTAAACTAAACATTCCTTTACATATGTGTGTTACATTTTCTCAAAATATTGTCTAGCATAAGTCTCAAATATATACAATTTCCTTTACAGTACTTTTTTGCAGAAGTACAAGTGCTGATTTAACTGGCCATAAAAAGAGAACATTTATTCACAGCATCTGGCTTATATGCTGTGTTCAGAGCAGCAAACGTTTTTGTTTGAAACAGCATTGGTTCATCTAGACCATCCCCCTGCCTGTGTAACTACAGTTCATATTGCACCATTTAAGTGAAAACTAAGCAGCCAAATGAATACTATTTTGCAGCATCGAGCATTCCTTCCAAAAAAACAGTGATAAAGTACCTTGTAGGAACTCCTACAGGCTGACAATGGATATTTCAAAGAAGAGGGAAAGAAAAGGATTTCAATCATGTTATAAACTACAATACTCATGTTTGCTGTGAGTTCTGATGTCCAGATCTCCTTCTTTCTTTCCATCTCCAATCCCATCTCTTCCTGCATCACACAACATTTTGTCAAAATTTAATGTTGATTTCAGTATATTGGATTACAGAAGAGATATCTTCATTGCTAAAACTGGCAGTGTGAACATCATTGTGTTTATGTCTAAGTGTTTTTACAAGCCAAATTTTCAATATGGTATACGCCTAATTTTTTAATTTGTGTAGCTTCCATAAAAAGAATGCAGATTTCTGAATATTATCTTGCATATTTCTAAAAATGGATTCTATGATCTGTTTTTCACTCAGATAGGTATCAGAATTTTGAAAAATGAAAATTAGCAAATAAGCTCTTTATTGTAATATTTGATTTCATTAACATAAATTATTTTTGGAGAATGCAGCAAATTCCTATCCTCAGAAAGGCAGAGCAACTGTAATTTTCAGTTTGTGATTAGGACTTAAAAAAATTACCCAGACAGTTTAATTTTCCCTTTTGATTTAAACACCACCTAAAAGAGTGTCTGTCTACATCCTTGCATAGCAGACACAAGCTTTAAAGCACAGTAAAGCAAGGTTATGTAATCAATTCAAATAGCAGTGGCACCCTTTCTCCAACAGTGATCATATCTCAGGCAAATCAGGAACTGGCAGATTCAACTTGGATTATAATTCTACTGCACACTGTGTTTTAGTCTAAATAACACTCCAGCTCCCAAAAGACAAGTTTTGCAGTAAACTCCATAATGCATGACTGAAGACCAGAGGAGAGAAAGAATGCTGTCTCATGAAAGGAACTTTAAATTCATCCTTTTTCATAGCCAGTAAAAAATGTATGCAAGTGTCATGTTTCGACCCCCACCTTGGGCAGAGCATCACAACCCTGCTGCAAGAAAAAGTGCTAACATAGAAGAGAAATATAATGTGATGTTCAATAAATCATTAGCCCATAAAACTACTTTCCTCAAGGACCTGAGCAACTAGTTTGGTGCTAGAGCAGTCATATAATAATTTCACATCAGGAAAAGAAAATATTCTGCTGATATATATGTGCTAATACATAAAACTCAATATAAAGAATGCAGACTGAGAATCATGTTGATATTTGCAAGGAATTGACTCAACGGAACACAAAATTCATAGAAAATGAAACATGAAAGGTGACTCCAGTACAATAGAAACAGGTAATGTACATTTGATGTGGTTTCTAATTTCAGACAAGTTACGAGGGGTAAAGTGGAAATCTAGGAAGAAATCACAGTACAACTGGACATGTCAAGGATCAATACCTCTGAATTAAGTTCAGTGACATGGGAATTGAATTAGGAAGGATGAAACCACAATACAGTCACTGTTAATGGTTATTCTCAGCATCCCATCACATCAGAGAGCCTATATTTGAGTTACTGTACTAGACATAGAAGAAGTGCATTGAAACTATTGTATACTATATTTATTATCTACTCTATAATTTCTTAATATATCCATTAAGATTATAGCTGAGGAAATGTAGGGGAAATCTGCAATGGTACAGTAAAGGAAGACAGAAGAAAATATTTAATTAAATGGTAAATGAATTGATGTAATATATTGCCTAACAAGAATCATGCTATTTTTATTGTCCCATGTTTACTAGAAAATGAATTTGTTCATTCTAGATTGAATTCCGTGTCTGTGTGTAACAACTCACACTAACTCTGATTAATGTTACTTAGTTTTCTGAAATGACCCTTCTCTTGTTTATACCTTTAAAAGAAATCTCATCAACCATAAGTTAAACAAGATAGAATATTCCAAGCCCAAGATCAAAAGCCCTCCAAGACAATTGAAAACCCATTACTAAGCTTTAGATCTAGAAATAAGGTTTTCATTTAGGAATGGAATTCATTTATTCATACAATTTGATTTCACACAGAGATTTATGTCTTTTCCCCTGAGTTCCAGGATAAAAGTTGTTAATTGTCAACGTGTGCTAAAGTGGTCACCTGTAAAGTCAGGTAAAGTATAACTTGAAGCTTACATTTGAAGTCTTGGGCCCTTGGTGAATATGATGAATATGAAAGAACATGAGTTTAACAATCCGCTTATGCAGCTTTGGGAAATAAAAAGCATGATCTCAATAACTGCCCTGAGACAGGGCTTAGAAAAATATTTTTTGGTCCAAAATTAACCATCTTCTAAAACCATAAAGAGGAATGCATGTCCCTGCGTTTATTCACATAAAAGTATAAAAAATATGCATTTTTACTAAAACCGTAAGTGTTAGCATGTATCTTAGAGGGCATGAAGCTCATTGTGCATTGCACAGTCGCCATCACAGCAAATGTTTCTGCTGTAGGTCTTTGATGGGAAGGAATGCTGAATGAAGATCCCCTTCAGGTATCTTGACCTCAGGATATCCTTACAGCTTATCATTTTCTTTTATAACTGTTTGGTCTCGTCCATACTCTCTACTTCAGTTCACTTGGTCTTTGGACCTTGCTCTGTAATATATCATGACAACTTTTTCAAACTGCAGTATATGTTTAAAAAAGCACAAGCAAACAAGCAGATGATATTATCCGGTACTTGTTCCCAACCTGCTGGATAATGGACAGTCCTCTGCTGCTTTTTCTAACTACTAGATATAAAATTGCCTTCAGTTTCTCTTTACAATATTCCACTCTGCTTTCTTTCATGACTATGCTTATTGTCCCCACTTCTGCTGTTCTTGTGAAACAGTAGAAGAATGCTGTCTGGACCACAAAGAGAGCCCGATTCTTGCTGTGCCACTCTGATATATATCCTGGCTTCCATAACATATTTCAGTCTGAGCAGTCACTGACAGACATTTGTCTATCTCATGACAAGACAGTCAGGACCTTCCAACAAAAAATATAAGAATACTGTCTATTTATCTACTGATAAAACCTGTTGAAGTGTGTAAGTGTTGATAGATGGAATAGATTACTAATGCTATTATGGACAATGGAGAGATCTCCATTCACCTACTCAATGACCATTTGAGACTAGTCAGAAATTCTGCTGATACATCAGTGTAAGTTCAAGTCAGTTGCCCACATGGAGGCTTTTGCTGCTGCCCAAGATCTCACAAGTTGTCCTGTTAGACATCCAGCTCTTTCTATACTAACTTGAGTATCCTCTGGAGGTACTGCACAACATCTGGCAGATCTGAACAGAAGCTGTGGCTCTTGGGGTTCATGTATCCACATGCTAGCACCTTGAATGAGAGACTAGGGATGCAGGGCCAGCTACTGAAAAGACCTGGGTGTATAAGGTCAGCTATAAGGTCACATACTGCATAAGTGTATATATGTATATATTTCCCACTAACAGACCTTCATCGGGAGCAGCAAGCAAGGCCAACAGGATCAGGCCATTTGAATTTAGATCCTCAGTCATTGCTGGAAGAGTGATGTTATTCTTGATCTCTGTAGGTGCTGATCAGAGCTGAAACTCACTGAAACTCCTTTCAGCAAAACCATTTTCCTTCCTTAGAATTGGCAAACATACTTTTTCTTAACCAAATTAGTTTCTGTATCATTGGTGGACTCTGTAAACAAAATGTCCCTATGTCTTCAGAGTCATGGATGTTTCCTAGCTTAGCTACATTCTCCTGCATACATCTTACATAATTTCTTAGATGAAAGCTTTCAGTACAACTACAATGACCCTTTGATCCTTGACAGGCAAAGTTCACACAGATGGGCATGTTTTCAGGTGTTTTCAGAAGGCCCTTGCCAACTGCAGGTAAAAGATCAGGAGTCTGGTTTTCTGTTTATAATTCACGTACTATCATATTCACCTGCATGTTAACCCCACAGTTAACCTACATTTCTCAAACTTCTCCTGGAAAACTCGTATTTTTACCAACCTGCTCTCATGTTACTTTTATGAAAGCTTCACATAAGCAGTTCCAAAAGACTTGGAATAGGAAAGGGAGACACGAGTCATGGACCTAGATACAGACCCTCTGCCCCCTACAAGAAAGACAACCTTGTCCACCTTAAGCAGCAGCCTCTAGCTTAAAAAAAAAAAAAACCTCTTTTTCTCTTAAATCCCTTAACGGACTTAAGTTTTCTTTACATCAAAGAGTGGTCAAAATAATAGTTAAAAACTGCATAGCTTTGTAACTTTATTTAGTCATGTAAATACAAGAGAAAACAGATACATAACACTACAGAGCTCTTTCCTTACACATTTGAATTACTTATTTTTCCTGTATCCTATCTGACGCAAAGGCTATAGCACTGATCTTATGGGCTTTCAGAAATCTGCCCATATATAATATCTGACAGTTCAAGCTTCACCATTCAACACTGTGGTACCAAATACCCGGAATTTTTTATAGGTCAGTAAGGATATTCAGCTTTCTTACAATAGAAATACACTATCTTCCATCTCCTATAGGAGATGGAAGCTTTCTTACTGGAAGTTTTCAGTTGAATGATCAGTTTTTCTGATAATCTACAGTAAAATTTTTGAAAATAAAAGCCTAAAGTTAGCCACATAAATCCATATTTAGGTCTCTATTTGATTAAAATTTGAGGTCCCATTAAATTCTTTCAGATTGTTTCTGAATCACAGATGGCACCAGCTGGAGAGCCAGAGAGTATCCAGCACTACCAAAAGTCAGGCAGGTGTCTGAATAGGACCTTAATTTTTTCTGTTCCTGAAATTTTATTTTTGAAGAGTTTGGCCCACCATTCAAGTTGGGTTTTTTTTGTGGGAAAAGAAATAGAGGGAGATAGGGAGATAAAAAAAGAAAAAAACAAACAACAAAAAAACAAACCAAACAAATAAAAACACAAACCAGAAGACCACTTTGCTTTTGAGAGTCTCTGGCTATTCTTTCTGATGAGCGACTCATTGCTGTTTGGGAAGGGAATGAGCTTGCATAATGAATAACAAACTCTGCCGAAGCTCAGATCTGTTGCACAAATAAACAGATTAAATGAATGCATTTTCCATGCAGAATAGCTTCTGCCAGGAGATTTGTTGAAAGCATTGTTTTGCCATTGACAAAACCAAATTCAAGCCTGTTATGAGTGGGTGAAAGTCTACCTGTTTCAGTGGCATTGTGCTTATTCACATCAAGTCTGTAGTTGGCCTATTGAGTTTCAAAGGTTTTCATTATCCAAGATGTGTCAAAGTGCAGATAAACACATTCTCTAACTATAGAAGAGCTTTTTCAGGGTCAACACTAACTTTCAGTTCACTTAGCAGGCATAAACTTCTTTTGGCTAAGTTCAGTCTGTGACTGTACCAACTTTCTAACCCACAGAATGAAAATTCTTGTGTACTCTCAACTCCCTCTCTGCAGAACTACTGAAATGAGCCAGCCTTGAAGGCACCAGCTACAGAAATTGTATCTCAGTAAAGGATGGGAAACTGGACAGATTCAATAAAAATTGAACTGACCTCCCTGTTCTGACTTCATCTCAAGCAAAATCTTTTTCAAGTTTCAGAAGTATTTTATTTACTCTTCCTCTCCACAAGTATATCAAATGCCAAACAAACAAACAAACAAACAAAAAGCTAAGCATACAAAAGAGTAGAAGTTGGGCTGGTTTTGTGAGATTTTTAACCTTGTTTTATGGCTACAAATTATGTAAATATACATCACAATTTTGGGTGATCTGCACATAGATTGTCATACCTCAGAATCTTCTGAAGTATACCTGTACAATTTCAGAGAGAAGATGTTTCTGAACTCATAATTTCTTTTATCTCTAATACACCAAACACTAAGGATAATCCTGATAACTGTCATATAAATACATGATAACAAACACCAAATTTAGCAGAGTTACTAAGGTGAGCAGTACAATATTTGCCCTGAGACAGGTTTAACAACTCTGTGACATTCTATGATCACAAGAGCAATCTGGATATCTAAATTATTAAAATAAATAGTGACTAAGAGATTTAGACTCCAATGAGAGAGAATCAAAGATTAATGTGAAAATTACAGAGCTGTATGCAGTAGAAGAGTAAGAAATCAAATATGATACAATTTTTTATTCAAGTTGATTTTAATATTTCTGGAATGTAAACATGAACCTGGCTACATAAGATCAGGTCACCCATTGCCTGGGGATATCAGGCCAAATTTTATTGCCTTGATTGTGTAAGATTTACATATTCATCTGTCCTCATTCAGACAGAAGAAATCCTGGGGCAATTTTTCTCATACTGAAATTACTGACTTCATCATTTGAGTTTGTTTTTCTATTGCAGCTACCTTTTATCTACATTAGAAGTACAGCTGATATATATGTGAGTAGCTTCTATGGCACAAAGCTTAAAAATCAAGATCCTTACTGTACAAGTATGACATAATGGCAAATAGTGCAATTAAATCAAAGGTGCAATAATCTGCAGCTTCACTGACAGATATCCGCACATAACTTCAATGTGACTTATGTGCAAAGATAATGAATTCTATAATGCAAATTTACACATGGGGGTCAAATAAGGAACTTCTCTGTATTTGACAGAACATTGGGTATTAGGTATTTGTCACAAAATAAATAATTCAACTCGCATAGCTACTTGTTATGTAAATGATAGTCTATGTATATTAAAGCATTTAGCACTTAGAATAAAATGGACAGCTGGGGCCAAATGAATCTCTCTCAGGACACATTACCATTAGAGGTCCCCTGTGAGTTTTTAACTCTTTTCATTTCTGAGTGCTGTCATGAGGACACTAATTGAATAAGGAACAAAATTTGTTCTAATGCAGGCAGAGCCACAAAAAAAGAAAAAAAAAAAAAGATGCAAAATAATGTAAAGCGGCACATTAATTTCAGATCCTACTTTCCACCACTTTTAATGTTTCTCAGATCCCTGGTGCAATTTGGATCTGAGTCAATTTAGGAAAAAACAAAGATTAAATATTTTCAAAATATCAAGGAGATGACAATCAAAACATGATTTAAATATGTTTAACACAAGCTGGGATTTGGGTAGAATTTGAAGCCGAAAACTACCTCTAAATTCCACAAGAATTTAGGACTAACACTGAACACATCCTCTCATTCCAGCCCTCTGATAGATTCTACTCCTACTAACTCAGACCCAAAGTGAACTTAAATTCCTTTCCTGTTTATTCAAATCCAAAGTGAACCTTAAACAGAAGATTCACCCTCCAAAGAGTGGCCATGCAAGTGAATGGGTTAAAGGTAACCCTCCAGACCCTATAGAGAGGGTAAATTGGAGTGCATGCTCTCAGTCCTACCCAGTACTGCACAAATCTCTTCTAAAGATAAAAGAGACAGAGGCTGTTTTAACTTTCTGTGCTCTGTTAAAAACACAACAAAAATCAAATTGTATCTCAGACCTGTAGCTGTAATTCAAGGAAACTCCACAAAACTCATTCGAGTTTCTTGAGACATATCTTGGTTTAATCTCAGCATCTTCTCTCCACTGGAATTGCTCTGATATACACAGGACTTACAGCATTCAGTGGTTGCTTTGAACACAGTATAAACCAGACTGGACCTAATTTACTGATCTAGCTGTTACATATTTTCCAATTATCTTTTCCTCAGTGATTTCAAGATTATTATACGATACCCCTGCCAACAACCTAGTCTTCTCTAGGGCTAATTTAACAGTTATAGATCAGATTATATAGAAATATGATATAATATACAGAGAACTAATTTTAAAAATTAAGTCATAGCATCTGTGATCATCACTGTTGTATCAGTGTAAAATCTAAGCTACAGTAAAATAGATTATAAAGCTGAATAGTGAAGAAAGACAGATAAAAGATTCTGATGTTTTAATCATTCGCAGAATGTGTCTATTCCCAAGTTGAACTCCTAAACCCCAAGCCAGCATGAACTGTTACTTTTTAATGCTGCATACTAACATTCATTTCAACTTCAGTTTGTGTTATAATGATACCAGTTATCATAAAATGAGTTCCCTGCTGAATTCAGCTTTGAATTAAGGTGATGAAATTGTAAGTTACGCCTATGTGTGTCCTGGAATTTTAGTATCATGGTTCAACACAAAATATGTTAATATAACCAACATTTGACCTCAACACATTCTCATCCAATTCTGAGTAACAAAAGGAAGTGGAAGATAGTATTAGTTTTGCAAAGATACTAAAATATTTTTGTGGTTTTTCTCATTGACAAATACATCTAGTACAGTGCAAAATTTGTCAAAAGAGAGGTAAGCAATATTGAGATAATACTGGGCAGCATCAGGCTCTGCCCAGGAATCTGGTGTTATTCAGGTCAGGAAGAAATCAAGTGAGCCATCTCTGGGGTGTTCTTTATTCTGCAGCCAACATAGGTGGATCCAGTGCTGCACTGTCAGTACACCCTTGGATACCTGGCTGGTGTGCTTTATTCAGGGCTGTAAATAATTTGCCACATTTAAGGCAGAAAGGAAAGCTACCAGTGTCTGTGACGGTGGAGAGTAAGGAGGAAGGGGGTTCTCTTTGAGGGTTGTTAGGGCCATCTAAACATAAGGTACTTGATGATTTCAATATTATAGCCTTCCTCACTGCTTTAAAAATATCTGTCTACAACCTGATAATGTCTCCACAGTCAGCAGTATAGAAAGAAGACCTTAAACCTTTTCTGCAATAACTCTAGTCCTGGTGGATTCAAACTCTCATTGGTTTTGCTCTCAAAGTCACATTTGTAATATGGTGACAGCTGGCTCAGTGCTTTTTCATGTCATTAAAATCCAATATCTTAAAAGAGTAAGTTTTGTGAAGCCAAGACACCATTTCAAAAACAGAAAACAAAATAGTGTACTAAAATCTCATTTGGAAAAGTTTTCTCTCTAAATAATCTTCCCTTCACAGCAGTAAGTGAAGGACATTAACATGTGGCATGAAGTGGGCATGTTGTTACCATGTGCAATATAGTCTGGACCTTCAGCTATGGAAGTTGGTACAGAAGGTATGAATATTTTTTAGTGTGTGATTAGTGAGGGTGAAGGTTTATTTAAACTGATGGAGCACAAAGGGGGTTGCAAATCCCCCTTTGAGATAACCAGCTGTGGCATACATATGCAGTACCCATTCCAGTGGTGTGTGCATCACATGCAATGCCTCTCCTTGCAGATGGGAGATGATTTTGGCTCTCTTGGTGGCATGATAACTGAGAAAGTTGTCAAGAATGCCTTGACCACTGGCGTAGTGGGAGGTTGGTCTAATACTGGTATTTCTCTCTCTCCTGTGCTTCTTCATTAGCAGAATGCATAACTTGTTTGCAGATAGAAAGCTATATCATCTTGCTCATGAGCTGCTATCTCCCCTGCCTGTCTCCCTCTGAGATTGCCCTTTCTCTGTGTGCTCTTGTCATATCCTCAAGGTCAAAAAGTGTGCAAGAAACATAATGTTTTTCCAGGTGTTTTTCCTAAAAAGTTTATTCTCTGAAGATGCCATTGTTAAAGTCTGCACAATAATAGGAGTAGTTACATGCAGATGGATGAGTATTTCATGCACCATACTGACTTTTGAAATATTTCTTATTTCAAATTGGGTCAGATATATTGCTTTGAGAAGGAAAATTCTGAAATTAATACATAGAAACTTATTTTTATTAATCAAAAATGTAATTTTTATTAAATTATGCTTGCACTATGATTTTGAATTTTCTCAAAATACACTGGAATAATAATATATATAATAATAGAAGAGAAGCTTAGTAATTTGAAAGGAGAAATTAAGTAATCTTGTTATAAGAATGTCAAAAAGCAGATTTTGTTTTTGCTGGAGTAAAATATCAATTGGATGTGAATACCCCTACAATGGTGTTTGCAAATGGAAATTTCTTCCATCTCTTCTCCTGACCACTGCTAAATAGATATCACTTCCACAGTACTTTCGTAGGGAAGGAAACCAACAAGCACAAAACAAATACATGGTTTCCATTTGGGGTTTTTGTGAACATTTTATCTAATCCTGGTCCAAAGGCCATTGAATTTAATAGAGGGATTCCCCTGAACTCTTTCCATACCTTTAATTTTTGAACAAATGTTGAGACAAGCACAAAGCAGCTTATGTGCTTCCCCATATCACACTCCTTCAGTGAACCTGCATGCTAATCCACATGCTAACCATTCTGAAGTCTCTGCTGATGAACCATTAGTGTATTGGGATGTGCAAAGCTGTGACAAAAATATTCCGTAAACCATTTTAGCCTATGCAAGGAATTTGAGTTGCTGACCCCAAGAGCATGTAACACTAATCTCCATCTTGTATAATACACTCTTTTCCTTTCCTTCTCGTTTTACTTCTGAAGTTTAGTTTATTGTTCAATGTTTGTAATTATTTTATTATTTGTTATTCATTTCTTAGTTTGCTCTTGTTATTTGTCTTTCTTCTTTGTTAGTACTTTGTTTGCATTTTCTTTCTGCAATGTTTTTCCTTTTGCTATTATTTTTCTTCATTACTTGGAGTGAAATTTTATCTCTGCATATCATGTAGCTTGTTTTTATTTCATTATTTCCTATGTTTGTGTTGCACAGCCACCACTGTTCAGCCTCACAAAGTCTTCTAAAGGTAACTCTTATCAATATAGCACCACTGAACCTCACAGGTAATGCTTTATTAAATGTTACACTGAAGCTGAAATCTTACACAGTAGGTAGCATAAAATCATTACCAGCTTGAATATTTTTGAGGATCAAGATGATAATGATAAGAGCAATGTCCCAACAGGGGACTTGCCACTTATTACTTAATCCACCAGCCCCCTACAGGTGTGTTTTGGTGTCATTGAATGCCCACCCAAGGGTTGTATGAAAGCCTGAAGCTAAGACACATCAATGGTTCTGTAAAGGTCTTGTAACACAGCCTAAGCTCTCTGGGCTTTTTTAGGGACTTTATGTTATTAATAAAAAGTTAATGGGAAGTAAAAATATTGTGTGAGAAATGTGTGCATAAAAGCTTTACTTTCTTTATCACTCTGTCCTGTAAAACTGCCCAGGAAGTAACATCCCACACTGTCTTTTCTTTTTGAAAATTATATGTGAGTGATCTCTCATCTCTTCTTTATCTGTGGAATATTTAGATATGCAATATAAAAAGGATTTGTAAAACAAATAGTTGCCCCCACACTCTGAATTTCTCCAGTCAGAGCAAATACAATGTTATTCATTTCATAATCTGAACTATATTTCAGATATGAAAGGCTAAAGTAAGGTAACATTTTCCTGAGCAAAGCTTTCAAGCAGACAAACACTATAGAAATGTTATATTGTCTTTCTTTTTCCTTGTATTAGTGTACATCTTTGACCCTCAGACCCAGTTTTAGAACCTTAAAGGACTGAGAAAATCTATCATTTCTTTAATTATATTGGGCATTTTCATGAACTGTATAACATCTCTACCAAGATGGTCAAGATTTTCAGGAAGATTATGTCTCCCTTTTGAATTATACATAATGTTTTGAGTGTCTATGTTCTACAAGTTTGTATTTCCTTCTAAAGTTTTAGGGATTATCGGTTGGAAGAGTTGGGGATTTTGCTATTTTTTATTTTCCTTTTTTTTTCTTTTTCCCCATTTGGACCTTAGCATAACCAAGTCCAGCACTTTCCAATCAGATCAGTGTAACAGGAGCAAGGACTTAGTATGTTATGGACTGTTCAGCAAAGAAAGAGATTCCCCACAGTGAATCTAATTGATATAAAATAGTAGGGATCTTCACTCTCTGTCATTCTTATCATGGACATACAAATGACAAAGCCCTTGAGTCAAGGTTGTACTACATCAGCTAAAGAAACAGAGGTTGAATCCTAGCAGCAACTGCATTCCTACAAATAACAGTAGGATCAGGCATTTAGCCACTACTATATGGAAAGTATTACATACCAGAGACTGAAATTGCTCACAAGATGTACTTTTGCACAAGGTAACTGCATTGCACAGTTCTGTTAACCAGAATTAGAATCATAAAGACCTTATTTTGGGTACTTTGGATGCTGTGAACTAGTGTGTCTGATAAGACCAAATCTCTAAATTTGAGATATCTTACCCCTCCAATACAAACAGACCTTACAGTCTGCAGCAAGAAGCTTCAAGTCAGGTGTTTTACAGAACCTTCCCTCTAGCTCAGTTTGCCTAAATGAGGTAAAAATTCTCTTTATAGTACCCACAGGCAAACACACCAACTACACATTATAAAATAATGGTGCTTAATAGTTTTTCTAAGACTGAAGCATAGAGAACTATATTGATGATCCAGACTTACAGTGAGACCTCGTCAGTTTCAGACTACACTTCTGTGACTGTTTCTCTATGTAATTGCTTTTATTTCTCATTCTTTTTAATGTTAAGTTCTGCAGTTCTTGCAAGTGGTCAAATATTAGCAATCCACATTGGTGCAAAACCAATGCAAAAAGGATTCTGTTTTAGCTAAATAATTTTCCTTTAAAAATTATATATTCACATACATTATATGCCTTAGAAGATTGAGAGGGGGAGAAGCAGATACACAAACCCTTCTCTTTCCTTCCAGTAGCATGAGGCAAATTGCACAATAAATCAATTTTTATGGTTGCTGTTGACTTGCAACATTTGCTGCTTTTAAAAATTAATAGCTGAAATAATGAACACCCTCAAAAACTCTCTGAACAGCCAGCTTGTTTAATTCCCTGAAATGAAAAGCAGTTGACAGGTGCAATATTCTCAGCTGAAATTTTCTGTAGCCTGATCTGACTACAATCTAAACTTATTCCAGAAACCCAAGTTTGCTTGCTTTGATTTTAATTTGTGGAAAACAAACAAACTTAAGTCCCATATTGTGCTTTGCCTAGACATGCATACAAAGACATCTATAACATTCCTTCCTGTAAAATTAAATGAAGTTAAATTTTTGTGCAAATATTATTGTGAAGGCATTGTAACACTGCACAGTGCAACTGGAATAATTTCATATTAATATTGCATTATTGTCAAGCTGATAGAAAATTCCTGGGCATAAGGATATATATACTGCATCTTGAGTGTTTTCTAGATAGTGGTCCACGTGTCAAGGTGATGTAATCAGGGATACCTTCTATGAATTAAGTGCAGTTAATTAGCTTCACATTAGTGTTTCCTTTTACTCTCCTTTTTGGTTCTCACTCTTCACAGTCCTTTAACACAGGACTTAAACAGGAAAAGGTGATGACCATTTCTCTTTCTTTATTCCTTGAGTTGGAAATAAATAATGCAGTTTTCTACAATGGGGAACATTTGTGATGTATTTTCTGTTAGGATTAAAAAAAACAAGAAATCAACAATGTTTTGGTTAAGCATTAGGGCATTTGTTTAAATTTTAAAATGTACATGAATGCAATTCTGTGTTCTGTAATACCCCGCTTTTTGTTGCGGAGATATTGATCTGAAATGCTCAAGACAGACACCTGAAATCATGAAGACTGCCTGAAATATTCAGATGATCCAGGTGACTCCATCCTGGATCACAAGAAGTGAAATGACACAGAGTCTTCACTTTCAATGAATAAAGGTCATTAGTTGCTCAGCCATATACAAACTCTAGTACCTAAAGATCTTTTAACGTCAGCTTTTGTGAGAAACTTCTGCATGAAAAATAAGCAAACCATGCTTTCAGTCTGATTGTAATCAATTTGATGTTCTTATTTTTCAAGACATAAAGGCCTCTCCTTACACTACTATGGAGGTTTTTTCTCTTTTATTCAGGAATATTCTCTACTGATTAACATTTTCAGTGTTACTGTGAGAGGAAACTGTGGAGGCATGTCCTATTCAGGCATTCAAGTAAATAAAGCTATATATGAATGTGTGAGTCAGACTGAAGGAAACCTTAGTAAAAATTCAGTTGGTAGATGGGGACATCATTTATGTTGCTGTTAAAGAATGACAATAAATATTACTCTCTTGATGATCATGTTAGCTAACTTCTCTATCAGCGGCTCTTGCAACTGTTAAGTGCCTGGGGGGTTTATAGATTAACAAGATGTCAAGGCTGGTCTTTACTGTAGTCTTACAAAACAAAGGGAAACACTCAAGGGAGTTTGCTTCAACTTAATTTATTAAATTTCTCAAATATGCAGTGGAATTACAGAGAGTTAATAAAACCACACAACCTGTTTGTCAGGTATGTCAAAAGGAAATTACAAAAAGTAGACATTTCTGCTACATTATGCATTTTTAGGATAAGATTTTCAAAGGCATACACAATTCATGAAAATAAGGTATCAGAGGACAAAGGAACATGTAGCAGGAGAAGATGGGGTTAGAATTATGATTCTGGAGAAAAATCACAAGCTCATCAGGAATAAAGAAGCACAAAACCAAACTTCTACATAACAGAGTAGTCAAAGTGAGAAATGTGAAGGTTTGCTCTTACCTCAGCTCTAATCAAGTATACCTTGTTGTTCAAATAAAATTACATTGTGTCCCCAGAGGACTAAGACATCTTTCTGAATGAAGAGGAACATCAAGGTCTTTAGCATCTGTCAATATATTCTTGCTAAGTGCTAAATTCTGTCTCTGTTTAGTCAAAGAGGTATTATCAAGTTCTTAGAGACATCCTGTTTACAAACCAGCAAAAGGCTTCATAGTGTGCTTTTTCAGTGCTTCTTGCCTTGATTGGGTAAAGGAATATTTTATGTGACTTGGCTCTCAGATGTAAACTAATTAGAATAGTGAAGATTGAACACCTAGTAAATAGCTGGTCTCATCCTCCTCTCAGGAACCTCTGCAGTCATGACTGTTCTCTTCTTCTGTATCTCTGTTGTGCCCAAGTAACAGAGCCAAAACTTAATTTGATGCTATATGCACATATGTAAAGGCTGTGTAATCACCTCCTCCTAAGCTCACTGAAGTTGTATTAAGTATGTGCATTTGCTACCTAGAATTAGTCTGAGCACTTGCTTAGGTTATGAAACATCAATTTTCAGGGTCCAGGGAGGCAGGTGGGAAAACTAAGGTCTCAAAATCAGATCAAAAGGCAAAGCATTGAAAGTGGCATTGTATAAATTAAAGTACATGAGCATCAGTGCCAGGAAAGCATGTCACTGAGCAGAATAATAGCATATTACAAGTCAAATAGCAATGCCAATAGGAAAGCAGGAGGCAAGAGTCAAATAAGGGACATCTTACTCACAATTCAGTCTTAAACTTTTGTTTCCTGACTCAGAATAAGCACCCATAAAATGTTAACACCAGATTTATTGATAAGTCAAGATGGATGGGCACTTCATCTTTTCATGATTAATTATGGACAGATTTGAGTACCAGGAAACTGCTCCAATAAGATGCTTAGGCCATGAGGAAAGAGAATGTACCCAGAAACGCCCAGCTGTCAGCTTTGCTGGAGGCATTTATCCCAGGGAACCAACTTAAGGCAAAGCAATATGAAGATGGGAGAAACACCAAGGAGGCTAAAAGACTGTCTGCTTCACATCTTAATTGCTTGAGCTATTAAACAAACACATCTGGTGTTGATGTCTCTGGAATACTGTATTTTGGTGTATCACATATGCCTCTGTGTTATTGCTTTTATGAGCTACTCACTTCGGGTTTGGAGAGTTAGGCTGCTACCTTTTTTATTTTTTTTTTAATCTTCTTATGAAAAACTTATTTGCACTTACCTTGTGATTTTATTTTATTTGTTTTTTACTCTCAGCCTTTTGGGGTTTGCTTACTGCATTGTCTATCTATTTGCCTTCCACCACATCTATTTCCCCAGTTTATTCAAGAGAAATTAGCAAAATTAAATAAAGAAAAATTCCACTCTGGCAGGTATGAATTTGTTAGAGTGAATTAAGGAGACAAGTTTGCACAATTTCTTTATGAAGCTAAGTAATTGTTAAAAGAAATGCTGCTTCTTATTTGCTCAATAATGCTTTTATATATTTTGAGCTTTATGAGGGATTGATTTGATAAAAGTATCCTTGGAGGACTGTGACCTTGAGTTGCCTTTTGTGGAGGAATTTGCTCGGTCTAATTTAAAAAAGAAATGTAAATGAAGACGATAGAGAATTTGTATTTGTAAGAGGATAAATTTGTGCAGACATACAGAATAAGTTATTGATATTTTTTCAAAGTGTTATAGGCTACAAAAAGCATTTCTACTTCTCTTTGTGAAAATTTCCTATACTCCCTAACCTTTAAAGATGCAAAATAATTAAAAAATTAAATATACCATATAGGTCCTGAGTTTGATAATTACTTAGAGGTCAAGTATACCGTAAAGCCACAATCCTATGTTGCTATTTGATAACATAAAATTGTCAAATTACAGAAGGTATTTTGTCTTTGGTCACTTTCTGTGAAATAACTGATAAGGACCATAAGGACTGAGGGAGCTCTGTTCCCGCAAGAATAGTCTAGTTGTTTATTCCATGTGAGTGGGAAACATTTCTTGCTTTCCCATAAAAACATGGTGTGTTATCCTATCCAAACTGCATCTGCTGCATAGGCTAAATAGCCACCAGTGATGCTCAGTCAACAATATAGCCTGCAATGTTTCCTCTGAATACAGAATGTTTACCTGAGTAAATGTGTCTATAAAAGACATATATTAATCTTTTGTTCTACTTTACAGTGATACAGTGATACAGTAACTCAAGATTCTTGAAAGTCAATATTATATGTTCCTGCATGCTCAATAGATTTCTTGTAAATATTGTAGTGGGTTTATTTTTTTTCTTCTGCAAAGTCGTTATAAAAGTAACTTACATAAGAAGGTTATTGTAAGGTTTTGTGTGGGTTGTTTGTTTCTACTAAAGTATGGATTATTTATTATGTGATTTATCATTAGATTCAGACTAGTAATCTAAATTTCAGGGTACTGAGTTTTCACACTGGAATGATTTACCTCAACTACCAGTGGAGCTTTCCTGCCCTTTATTCTGCAGTAACAACATTTGCAGTGTTCAAGCTTTTACTGCATTTATATCTATGAAAATTTCATTTTAGCTTTGTTTAAATGGAAAAAAAAAAGTTCAGATGGCAATGAATATAATTTACACTGCCAGGTTATTCTATCATTCATTCATGCAGTGGCATTTGGTAACATTTGCATCATTTGCAACGGGGTTATGTCAGTGTTAATGAAAGGCAAAAGCAAATATTTAGTCCTTTATTAGTTTGAAACCTAACATACAGCATAAAATTCTAAGTCTAAATTTCTAGAATTATTATATAACAGGGTAATTTTTCAGCTATCTCTGCCCCCAGGACTCCCAGGGAGACTGCCAGAGTATAATTGTACTTCTTGTTTACAGAAAGGAGCAAGCAAAAACTAAGATAAAATAGTTATCATAATAAAAATTAATGGTTATAATATCACTACAGTTTTTGCCTGTACAAACTAAACAGTCTAACAGAATCTGTAATGTCATCTACCAGAGCCAATTCTTTTCAGCACCTGGAGATATGTAAATGCATGGAATTAGCAGATCCTTTTTTGAGTTTTATCCTATAGGCACCTGCCTTAATGAACTCAGTATCTCTGATGCCCAGTTACAAGAATTATCTAAAAGTATACTCTTTGGATCTGGATACTCATTTCTGTATTTTGACATCATTTTCAGAAGATTTCAGTTCAAATAGGCTTGCTGTAAACTGACTTTGTCTTCTCCAAATCAGTAGCACTTTATGGTTTTCCTCTAAAATCTACACAACTGATAGGTCTTCAATGTTTATAAAATTAAGACTTAATGACTCAAGACTTATAAACTTCTCTGATATAGGTATTCTGAAGGCTAACAAAAAAATATCCAAATCTTATTTTGTACTAATTTTCATTTGTTGAAAGAAAAAGAAAATACTGAATTGCTGAAGTGAAAATAAAGAAATAATGAATATGAATAATTCTGGCCATTATATCTTGCCTAACTAAAAATCAACCAATACACAGTTACACAGTCACACAGTCAATTCCAGTGGCAGTGGGGTAGTCTTTTGGAATGAAAACCTCTTAGTTCAGAGTAATTATATTCCGCAGATTAATTATATTCTGTAAGAAACAAAATTCATAGAAATATTGCTGATACATGGTATTTTGAGATAATTAGAAAGATATTCATGAGGAGTGCAAAATTTTTGTAATAAAATATGTGTTAACTGTAACAGTAAGTGAATTGAAATTAAAAATAATATAGAATTGCGTATTTCAAGAATATTTTCTATCATTTCACAGCAGTACACACATGGATGAAATGCAGTCATGGAAAATGCAAGAGGACTGAAACTCAGAAAGCAACATAGTTCATCAATTTAGTCCATGATAGAATCAAAACTATATCTATCCTGTCTAACAAGTTGCAAGAAGGATTCCTACCTTCTGCATAGAACCCTGTTCTTGGGAGATTACTTACGTACAGCAACAGGCCACTCCTGTTTTTATCATCATTTTCAATACATTAGAAGCTACCTGTCTTCTCTCTACAGGAGACAAGATTTTTTCCATTTGTTTTTGTTTTTTGTTTTTTTTTAAGATCTTCTGGTTTACTGATATTATTCTCTGTATAGTCTTCAAAGTAGAAGAGAAAATAGAACAGACTGAATAAGCATTAAAGAAAATGCAAAAATTACCTTCTATATATTATATATTTGATGAAGAAAACGGCATCTAAATCCGATACCATACTGATGGAAGCCTATTTAACCTAAGGCGACTGGAGGCCCACACTAAGACCCTAAATCACTTTATGCGTGAGCTACTTTTTGCTGACGATGCTGCCTTCATTGCTCACACAGAAGCAGCTCTGCNGCTGCCACAAGAGAGGAGCCCCAAGGAGGAGATACAAGGATTCCCTGAAACAATACCTCAGCCTTGGCCATATTGACCATCATCAATGGTCCACTCTGGCCTCCAATCAGGAGAAATGGAGGCACAGCATCCATAACGCTGCTGCTTCCTTTGAGAACACACACAGAATCAGTCTTGAGGAAAAAAGGCAACGCAGGAAGAACCGTGCCTCGCCAGTAGTGCTGATGGAGACTTTCCACTGTGCATTTTGCAATCAGACTTGCCTATCTCGCATTGGCCTTTTTAGCCACCAGCGTGCTTGTAGCAAGTGTGGGTAGAGCCCTTGCAAATCTTCATTTGTGAAGCCTAGCCATGATGATGATATTATATATTACACTTTGGTAAATAAATACCTACATGAAATTTACCTATTTTTGCAACAAGATCATAACATCAACTGCCTATGTATTTCATCACACTGTACATTTTATGTAGGGCAATTTTGTGATTTTGTAGTAGTGATATGGTTCTTAACTACTTCACACTGGTATTCAGTTAATTTCTTTTAATATAATTCAGGTGGTTCTGTTTTCATTAGGACCATCCAAAATTTCATTTCCATCCTTAAAAGTCCTTACTTTATACACCATTCATCTAAATGCAATTATTTGTGATTCACAAAGAAATATATTCCCTATTTTGCTAACCTAATTGATAAACAAAATTACTGGATAGCATCACATTGAAATAGCCGCCTACAAAGAAAACTCTCTTCTACTTCAAGAACAAATCATTTACTAATTTCTTCTGGACTACATTTTCTTTCTTTCAATATTAGAATATTTTGACCTCATGAAAAATCTTGCTAATACACCACATATGTCTCCATCTTGTGTTTCACAGTTGCCCTCTTCAGGTGTGAATGTGGTGGGATTTGAGCACATTTGTTCTTAGTAAAATCAAGTATCCCTTCATTAGGTTTCCATAAAATGAGTGTTTAAAAATGTGTTATCATATCTTTGTTGGAGGCAAACTTAGACTGACTTGTCTATAGCTCAACATTTTTATTTTCTCTTTAATTTTTCTGTCCTTTTTTTTATAAAGTAGTACTATATTTGCCCTTCTCCAGTCTTGTAGGACTCTGTCCTAGAATTCTTGAACATAATTACTAATGGTTCAAAGACAGTTCTTAGTTACTAATTTCATCACATCCTGACAACTTGGCTACATTTAAGTTATTTAATATTCTTTAACCTGTCCTTTCTCTGTTCTGACCTATTGTCTTACCTTTTGTTAAAATTAATTGTGTTAAAAATTAGCTGTTATAATTTAAGATGCAAAAATCACCTCTGTGTTCATGCAAATACCTTATGAAGAGAAACTAGGCTTTGAAAAACAGGGAGTTTACGCTAATTTAATTCAACAAAAAGGTCATACTGACAGCTGCAGCAAACTAAAACCAATCCCAATAAATATACAGGTAATGTAAGCTTCCATATCCACCCACTAGTTCAATACACAGAGAGAGGATGAGTTAAAAGGGTCATTCGCTCTTATGGGTCTGCAAGAGCTTTGATTTCTCCAGAATTTTGTCAAAGTGCACTAGATGATTTATTGCTTTTTTCCAGCATGGACATTCTGTCCTAAAAAACTAGTTTAAAATTATCAATTTCTGTGATATTTGCTTCCCATAGTAGAAACAAATATTAACTGCTACCAAGGGTTCTGTTTCAAATGGCACTTTTGATATCAAAATCATTTTAGAACAATGAGCAATTTGCCAGGAATTTTCTCTATCATTTTCTTACAGAAAGCCCCAAAATAAATGCAGTTGTGTTGTTTTATCACTCTTCTTTCCATTATCATGAGGGCTTTGATATCTGACTGCATGGTATCATGCAGCTGGGGGAAGCCAATACAATTTGCCCTTTTATTACAATCTTTTATGTAAGTTATTACTTTGCTTTTAAAAGAAGAGAATTACTCCTCTAATGAACGCTGCAGTACATGCAACCTAATCCCAAACCTATGTCAGTACATATATTCAGAGGTTCTTCCATGAAATCCTACCATTAAAGCTACTTTCACTGTTAGAGACTCAACCACCATGGAATAGATAATTTTCCTTGTAGTTTATTCTGAGGAGGACCTAATCAACTGCATCAGAAGTGGATGCCACTGGACAACACAGAGAACAATCTGTTATTTTGGGAGTAAGAAAGAACAAAATGCACCCTTTGATCTAGTTCTTCTAGTGGAGGGGAATCTCTGAAAAAGTTAATGGGATCTGTACTTTATCTTTGCAGGTCATCTACAATTTATCAAATCAAATCTTTTGGGACCACCATCATTAACCTCACTACGTTAGGTACATCCATCAAGTCCTCATTCTGTTTATCATTATTATCAGGGAAGTCATCACTCTTCAGACCACCATAAATATTAACTTCCTACACATTAGGACATAAACTCTAAATTAATTATCCATAAAACCCAGAAAAGCTGCAACATCCACAGGTCTACATGGAATATATAGATGAGCAGCTTGTGACTTTACATTGTTTTGAAATATTGTCTGTGGTAGTATATTTAGTATGTCTAGATAAGAAATCTACTCTAGATAAATGCCAAACTTCCCTTGAATAAAAATACTATCTTCTCTTCTGTTTCTTAACTCTTCTCTTTAAAGAATGTTTTAATGAAATTTCATGCATTTCAAAGATATTGTGAGTAACTTATTCAGCAGTCATGTCATCTATTCTCCACTCAGGAGTGCAAACAACTCCTTTTAACATCAGTAATATTATGTGCATGCATTTATAATAGAATGTATACCCATAATATAGATTAAAGGTTTTCATAGAAACTGCAGGTCTATATACTGTAATTAATATTCCTTTAGATAGGAAAAAAACTTCCACAGCCTGGGTATCAACAACCAGTGGCAAAAGAATAGACCTAGCCAAAGAAAAAAAAAAATTCTACCATCTTTTGACTAAATTACTTAATCTCATTTCTCCTACATTTTGGTATTCACATTAATTTATTTTCAAACCATGAACTCCTTAAGTGGCTGCTATTTATAGGTCAAAAGTTTTCATGTCATACAATCTATTACTCCATTGTAGTTTGCTAATTTAAACATTGCAGGTATAATGGGGTAACAGTTTAGTATTAGGTGCAAAGAATGACTATAGCTCATAGACAAGAACAAAGCATTCAAAAAAAATATAAATGAGGCAAAGTCTAGAGTATTTGTGAATGGAACAATATAGATGGAGTCATGGAATTAATATATTTCCATATTATGGTTTCAGACTATCTCTGTGCTCCTTTCCCTGGTGATTCATTATACTCTCTGTCCCGTTACCAAGTTTGGGGATAGCTTAAAATTAACTCCCAAGAGAGGAAGGAGGAGGATTACTCCCATACAGTGTATTTTATAAAACACAAGAGGCACAAACTGCTGAGAACCACATCAAGAAGTCAGAGACTGGGATCATGAAGTGTCCCTGGCCTGCATAGAGAAGATCCAAAAGGGTCTGAAGTAGGCAACACTTCAGATCAATGTTCTGATCAAACTGTGCACTTCATTAGGCTACTATTATTTTCACAACAGTGGCGAGTGTCAAAAGCGTAAGAAGAAAGAGATGTAAACCCTTTGTGGTGGAAAAGTTAATGTGTTCACAGGTCTTTCTAATATACTATATTTATTTATAGTGGGAGAGGAAAGTGGTTATACAGAAACAGAGACTGACAAAAAGGATTCGCCATATTTATTCAGGACTTCTCCAAGACTTCAACCAGTCAGCCTCAAGTGGATTTGAGAGAAGACAAACTCCTACTCTGGCTGAGAGATACAACTTTTTCTTCATTCGTTCACTAAATCAATTGACAGGGCATAGCCAGGTGTACTTCAGCAGAGGTATTAAAGACTGAAAGAAAAGGGAATGCACTTCCTCACATCAACACTAAGTGGTGAGAGAAGTCAGCCTGAGGACGTTTGTTTCCCAGCCTGTTAGCTGCTGTTCCCCATTTCAAGGTCTGGCCGATGTCAGGGCTTAGTACATGTAACAAAGATTCCAATGTACACACACATAACAGAAATACACACAGTAAAACAAGTAGAAGAGCAAGGTCTTTCCTGGCACTGCCATTCACACAATCAGCACTTACACAATGGAGGTCACAGAAAGCCTCACTTTGCTCCTCTTTTCCAGACAATGGAGATTAAAGCTCATTAGGGCAACAAGCTTGATTCACAAGGTTGCTGTCATCTTTGGATGATCTCTAAATGTTAGCATGGAGTAGACGATTCTGGTTCCTAAGATCTCACAGCTTCAGTCTCTACATAGCTGGTCTTCTGCTCTCAAGCTAATGCAGCTTATCAAAGTTTCATATCAAATATGACCACATACACAGGCAGTCATATCACTTCTCCTCCCCATTTTCCACACTTGTTCCTCCCTGATCCACTCCAGCTATACCCCCTCCCCCTTCCTCTACATGTTGCCCTTCTTCTGAAAACTCTGTAACGAGGTTTGCACAGCCTCACAGCCCTCTTCTAACATCACACAATCCTTCAAACCCTCAAATATCACATACCTTTGCTCTTTCCAGTAAAACTCCGCATAATACTGTTTTCCCTTGTTCTCACCAGTAACGAAGTTCTAGTTGATTATTGTCATGTTATATTGGAGTGACTCATTCAACAGTCCATTATCTAAACCCCTCTGTTACAGTTTCCCCTATCTGCCATTGCTCAAGTTTACATTTCTAAGTGTTTATTTGCTTCTTTTTCTATCTCTTCTGTTTGTTTCTTAGGCTGAATAGCCATTAATCAGATGTCTATAATAGAACAGCTATTCTTGAATGTCACACCTTCACAGTAAGGTCTTAAATCAGTTGCCAGGCCAGGGTATGGCATCTTAAAATCAGTCTTTAGATGGTTGCAGTAACTCCTGCCCAGCAGCTGGCTGTGATTCTAGTTCATTAGGGCAATCCTTAGAGTGGGACTTTCATTTATTTCCATGCAAGACACTTCACACTTTTACAAACTGAATATGATTCTAGACTAAGACTGTAAAAGGAGGTTTCTTATGTTCTGGTAAGTTTCACACAATAAATGGTCTACAGGACACCACTGTCAATATAGCCCCCTCTGTGGCTGTTACCAGTAGAGCTCAACTCTCCACAGCTGAGATGTCGGTACACAGCTGTAACTGGTTTTGCAGAAAGCATTAATAAGATGCCTGAAGTTGCAGTTACTATTTCAGTAGATCCATAAAGATGAATAGATAACCTAGAAAAGACAGAGGAAAATTCTGTGGGAAGGATTTTTCTGTGTTCCAGTCAGTATACCTTAACAAAAATTACTCTCCAGACCAGTGGGTTTTTGCCCAAGGCACCAACATGACTACTCACACTTCTGTATCCCTTGTTCAGCAGAAAACTTATTTCACAGATAGTTTCTTTGTTTCCTTCACTTTATGAAAATAGGAGGCAACTACTCAGTTTCTAACATTCTGCCTCTTGTCCCAGCCCCTGTACTAGTATTTGAGTTATTGGTAATGCTATCAATTCTACAGGCTACCACAGCCTGTGTTATTTCAAATACCTTTCCCCTTACTTTCTCCCATCCCCATTTGATTTTTCATCTTTTCTCTTTGGAAAAGTTGTTTTGTCTAAGATATTCTTTTTTGATTTTATTGAAATAAATTAAAACTACACTAAAATTAAGGAAAAATATTTTATTTAAAAGTATTTAAAAAGAAAATATCCCTTTCCACATGTACTGTTCAATAGTCATTAACTTTGGTTGAAAGATTTTTGGTTTCTTAAAAAACTACTCATAATATTTCTCAAGCAAATGGTTACTACACAAGCTTTAAAAAAGTTTAAGCTGTTGCAACACTGAATAAGACAACATGTCTTTTCATGGTACGAATGTACTGAGGGGTTTTGATCACCGAAACCAAACCATCAACCTGGATGTTTAAGTCTACAGTACTGAAAAAAATCCCTCTCCATTTTTTTCTGTTTTGCCATAATTTATTTTTATTGAAGAGTTACATGTGAGGTCAAATAATTTACTGTAAATTCCTTGTTGTCACTTACATTTCTGTTAATGGATTATGTCATTAACTTCTACTATATCTTATCAACTTTGATTTTAAATGTATCATATTTCTTAAAATGAAGTAAGATATAAGTAGCACTTAATCAAATAAAGTGCCTCTGCAACTTTCCATTTTGAGAAAAAAATCTACAAGAACCTCTAAACAAAAAAAAATGTTCACAAGCACAAAATTGAAGAAGTTAGAAGAGCCTTCAGCTTTAATAAGAAACAACTCCCTAGTGAGGATGTACCTTAATTTGTCCATCTATTTCACAGTGATGAAATGCACTTTAAAATTTCAAATTTTTGTCTAGAAGAAGAGGAAAAACAATAACTAATATGTTTTTTCCAGCACACAAAAGAAGTAAATGAACTACATAATAGCTGCAGTTACTTTTGTTTCATTTGGACAAAGAAATGTTATCTGAAATATGCACTACCAAATAATGAAATATCTATTGAAATTCATATTACTTGATGATGTGGCACATTTATTTTTCAGACTTTCCCAGGTTAATTTTTTGGTACCTTGGAAATGATCAAGACAAGAATATTCTACTACTTCAGCACTGTACTATTGCAAAAAAATGTTATGCTGACATTTCTACATTTTCAGGCATGGAGGTATGTCCCTTTCAGTCAAGTTTGTAGGGGACCCTTCAGTTCTAGCCAGCTAGTAACTATCAGTAATTGCTACCTACACTTCTTTCTGTTACCTGCTCTTTTTCCCTGGCCTAGCCTCATTTTTCTCTCTACAGCATGCAAAGAAGTGCAGGAAGGAAATTTGGGCTTCCAGAGGGGAGGGAACTTTCTTCTAACATAGGAGGAGAAAGAGATGATTACTTGGGGAGGAATTAAATGTCATCTACCCATGGGGCGGGAAGAAAGGAGCATCGCTTCATTAACGCCTCTAGCCCTCTCCTGGAACAACTGATCCCTTCTCAGGTTGTTTTTTCCCTCAATCTAGGAGAGCTGTTCAGCCACTGAAGCAAAATTTAATTTTGCCTTCCTCACTACATGACAAAGAAAGCTTGAGACAGCTCTGACTCCTTTAGCAGCACTCAGACAGCCTGTATAAACTTAAATTTCCAGTAAAGGAGTTTTAGAAATTTTTTCCTTGAAATTACTGTTTATGTCTAACTTTTCCAGTATGGTGGATCATCCACCATGAAGTCCATCATAAAGAATTTATGGGTTTTCTCCATTAACTGTGAAAAGGCTTATGGCAGTTATTTCTGATTTCTGTTACATAAAATATCTATATTTAAGAGCTATAATAATGAGAAGTCAACAATGATCTACTCTCTTCTCATTCTGGAAAACACTGAGCACCCAAACTCTTTTAGAGGTGTATGTCTAGACTTGCTGATGAAATGTTACCAACCTAATCACTATCGCAGTTACTGTCAGGTCAAAGACAGTATTTCACCAAGTAAAGGTACATAAACAGCATTTTTGTTCAGGTCTAGGACATGATCAGTCTGCCTGCTTATGACCTAATGGTCTAATTCTGTAGGTTGTGGGTACATGTACACTCTATAGTATACTTTTGTTCATTGCAAATATATGATATAAAATAATCCCAAAACACTGAAAGACTAGGTATTTAACACTGACTAATGTTCTTTATGATAGACTGGAAATAAATGTGGGACTTACATTTTGGATTTTTGTAGTGTTCACTCTCTTTTCTCACCTACTTTTATTATAGATCAACTCTGGATTAAAGATCATACAAATGATGAGTTTTTATTAGTTAATAGAGGGATAAATAAACATTAGATTAAAACATTTGTAAGGGAAAAGAGGAATCTTTATCCAGGTCTGGCTGTTATTATGATTTCAAAGTGGGTTTTTTCACCCCAAACCTAAATTTAAGGAGTTCATTTCACTTGCAGCTATATTCAGAATGCTGAAAGTGAGCTGTCTAGTGGCAGATACCATAGCAAAACAAACCTTATTCTTGAAAAGCCAGTTCTTAACAGTCATCCAGTGTTTTAAACTCATTGTATAAAAGGAACTGAAACAAGTCAAATTACTCAGATAAAATGACATGGCAAAATATTTAAATATGAAGAAAAGAGTATCTTGCCCTTATTTCTTATAACGGTAGACTACACTCAAATTAAAATGGGGTGAAATGGGTATGAAGCCATAAGAGTTTGAGTTATTGCTTTGCAAAAGGTGTTGTATAACCATTAAGACTAACTGGTTTAAATAACCAAATTGACAAGTTAAGGTTAGAGGACTGGCCTTTTTTGCAAAGATTTTCTTAAAAATGGGCTGATTGGAAGGTCAAGACTTAAACATTATAGTAATCACAGAAAAACTAGAACCAGAAAAGTTTCTGAAATGATAAGAGATGGATTGACCTGGAATGCAGATGGGTGAAAGGATACAGTGAGCCAGAAGAGCCCCAAACCTGCTCTTATCACACTAGTGTTGATGGACAAACCACATGCAGTCAGAGTTTTCAATTTCCTTTGTGTGCAGTGTTATGCTATATTAAGTGACACAGGATTTTTTTACTCTTAAATAAAGATTTATTCTTTAGACTTTGGGCTGTGGTCCTAAGAATTTGGTATATTCAACTCATGGGACATTGTATTGGTGTAAGTTTCCAACTATATAAATGTAATCTTCTAGTTGCAGCATGCTATTTTCATGACATTTTACATTGAAACAGTTTGCCAATACCTTTCTCTATCCCAAAATACACGCCTTTGCAGTTTACAAAAAGTGAAAGTGGAGAGAGTCCCTAATTTTTAAATCTCAACATGTAGATACAAAACTGCTATACTAAACTTCAAAACATGAAAACAATCAAACCAAAAAGCCTTTTCAATCATATTATTGACATTTTTTGTCATACAAAAAAATCTCTGTTGTATTGAGTTTTCCATGTAAAGTTAATCAGAAATAATTGTATTTTATTCGTAGAGCTGTGTTTTCCTGAATGCCAGCATAGTTCCAGAATCATGATAGATATTTTTTAGACATATAGATTTGGTTATAGATTCCAAAGCTTCTAAGTCCTCTAGGCAAGTCCCTATTTATCAGAGCCCAAAGCTGTGATTTATGTGAGACTCTCTACTGTTGGAGAACCCCTTCAGCTAACCAATTCCAGCTGCTTTTCATCCCTTCTGCATCACTCATAAAAAACACAGATGCCAACACATTTGTAAATCTGATTTTTGTCCAGTTGCTGCTACCCATCTCAGCTTCTGTGTTAACTTGTGTCAGTGAACTCTGTTAGCTGCACATTATGAAAGTATATGCCATATTTTAGCATTTTTCTTGCTGTTGTTGTTCTATCTACAGTTTGGGATTATATTCACTTTCTCAGGTGGTTGGTGAGTTTTATAATAAAGCAAACCCCAGTATTGTCCCTCTTCTTTTACTGTTGACTTTTCTGATATGAGTTTTGGTCTTTTACTTCAGGTCTTAGTTTACTATAAGGTCTTTGGCAAGTATTTGACAGGGTGCAGTTGAAGGGTGGCATGTAGTGTACATGTCATGTCAGCACCAACAGATTTGTATTCCTGGTGCTAAGGAAAATAAAAATTAAAGAGATACTTCCATTCTGTCAGTACTACACTTTCTGACCTGAGCAACAAAAAGTGAGCTTTAGATCAGCGAACACAGTTAACTATCCTTCTTTCACTGAAATATAAACATATAATCCATTTGATTATTGGCCATCAGAACCAAAGACCATCAAGTATTAGTAACTCTTGATCACAACTGAATCAGGGTGAATTCAGATGTCTAAGTCACAGTCAAAAAACTCTCCACCATAACACTGCATTTTACCTAAGTGTTCAAGCCATCCAGAACATGGCCACCATCTAATTTAAAAGAAAAAAAATAAAAGTTTTTGTAGCACATAAAGTTTCTCAATAAAAACCTGATCTAATAATATCGTGTAACAGATTCCACAGTCCATAAGCAGTCTTGTTGATGAGGTCCAAATATGAGGTTTACACATGACTGCTTACCCATAATCAAAAGCCCGGCTTGCCTGGGAAGGTGGGGAGGATGACATTTTGATTGTATGAGGGGTCTAATTTTTCATAAACTTGACAGATAGGAGAAGGGAGATATGAAAAATGGAAGTTAGTCTGATATGGCAACATCTGGAATACAGAGAAAGTCAGCAGCCTTTGGATGAGATTTCCACCTCAAATAAAAGTAAGAGGGCTGAATAAATCAAATACACAGTGTTTAGAACTAGCAGGAGCACCGTAATCTTTTCCTTCCACAGCTTACTTGTCCTTTATGTATGTGAATTAAACAACCTAAGGCAATATGAAGAAACTGTGAGATAACCCCCTAAAAATCCCCTAATCTTTCCTGATTCAGTAAGGTAGTTTTTGATAAGGGCTCTCCAGCTAGATATATATAAACAAGAAGCAAATATTGCCTCCAGCACTACATAATTGTTCAGACTTGCCATACACTTACTCTTTTCTCACAACTCCAGGGCCTTCTTTTGTATGTGAAATTTAGTACAACAAGCATTAGTGCTGTTTAGCACTTCAGGAATCAAGGAGCAAACTTTTCTAATCAAGGAATTATGTTTTCAAACTGAGGAGAAGAGTCCATGGGAGGAATTAAAATGAACACAAGTTTACTGATACTATGGAGAACTCTGGCTTCTTGGCCATGGAAGCCAGAAATCAGGAGTTTTATACAAATCTCAATCACCCTCTGATCCCAAATTACTGCTGAACATAGCTAAGGTAAATTATCTCATAAGAACAGTGATCTCCAAATCATTTCAGCATATCAGCACAGTTGTCTCAGTTGTGTAGCCTTTCCATTCTTTTTTCTTCAAACACTTTCATGGTAGACTGCTCTAAAAAATAGATAAAATAAATAATCGCATCCTTCCTAGACTTTAAATACTCAGTATTAGCAACATCCCACAGTAATTACAAAGGAGAAAACTGGTGCAGGATCTAATTTTTTAGACAACCCTTTACATCATAGTACCACATAAAATGTTGAGGTCTCCAAGTAGCAGAGACCAATGTACAGCCTGGAATCTACCCATGTGGACTCCCCATCTCGTATGGGAAGCAGTATAGCTGCCTGTGGGCAAGGCTTACTGCCTCAAGCATACCATCACAGTCATTTGTAGCTTCTGGTGTTGTACTTTGGAATATTTCTGTTAGCACAAATGAAAATGGTTCATACCTGCTTGCAGCTGAAATTTGTATCTAAATGTAAATATGTCCTTAACCTAGCTAGGATTAAAATGCAGAAGGAACTGTTTAGTCAGCTAGTCTGGTAAACCTTTGTATTTCATTTGGTTGCCCTTAGCATATCTGAGGGATAGTAGCTAATCCATACTGTCACGAAACCCAGTGCAACTAAACTGATTATGTGCATATCTGCCTGCAGTTATAGGCACTACACAGTGGGATCAGATAGAAAGAGAAGAACTAGATAATGGTTTGGCAAATCCCTTTTTTTTCTGATATGGGTTCACCTAAAATTGTCATATGAATATTTAATTACAATTCTCATTTCTCACACGCTGAAAATATGGTAGATCATATATTCTCATGACAATAATCATTGTCAAAAAAGCTGGGACTCTTTGGCCTGATCAGCAAAACAATTACTCAGCCTCCAAAGGAAGCAGAACACAGTAGGGCACCATAATGTTGCTACTGCTCTCAGACACACTCTTTGCTCAACCTCTTTTTTTCTAAGAGAGACACAGTTTAAACCAGTATGAGCATTTGAATTACCTGTAGGATTAGTGAGTTTTTGTATTAGTCATATTTTAATAGTATCATCTTGTATCATATAATATGATTTCTTTTTAGATTCATATAATTCCAGAATTATTCTTTTCACTTGGCAGAAAAGCCCCAGATATGTTTTCATCTAACTGCCAATAAAATATTAAAAATCTGAAAGGATAAATGTAGTTTGCTTTCTTCTAATTTACGCTGAGGAATCAATCAAATAAAGGCCAGGTGCTTCTTCTGTTGACCAAGAAAAAACAAACTTTTTTTCTTTTTTTTTCCTAATGTATATGTGGGACTGGGGATCCAGGGGTGAGTTTAACTGAAAGGTTTCACGTCATTAGTCAATCACATGCACTTTTGCCTTTGGAGGTCTTTGGAAAAAATTAAATCAATTGAATTATTTCATTTAGAAAAGCACCTATTGAGCAAAAAAAAAATTTTCATCAAATATTTATTAATGCAGTACCTAAGCATTAGAGTCCTATTGGCATGATACATTATGATGGCTCCAGAGGCTCATGCATTGCTTACAGCTTGACATGTCAGAATTGTTCATGCCAGAAAACATCTATGGAGGCTTCAACATGAAAGCAAAAGCCCTGGGGGGTTGCTCAGGGAATTGTTAATGGGCTATAATATTTCTGCCATCCATACTCTGTTTTTAAACCAGCCCAAGGTGATACCCACAGAAAGGTGTTGCCACCTACTGACTGCTCAAGAGGGTGCATGAAAAGAATTTGGTCTGCCCAGACAGTTTCAGATGTGTGGCCACTTCTGTAGCAGCCAGGAACCAGGCATCCAATGCCCCTGCAGCCATGGCAGAAAGGCCAAGATCTGCATGACAGTCTGTGATCACTCCAGAACAGGCAGCACAGCAGTAGGCTCTTAGGATGTCCCTACTATGGCTGCTTAAGCTGACCTCCCCAGTGTCAGAGCAAAACGTCCCCATCTATCTTTGTAAGCGTTGATCAGCACTCATGCCAGGAAGGAAGGAAGAAAAGAAAGAGGGCAGGAGTAAACAATAATCAGTAATGAAAACAATGATGTTAAATTTGAAGGTTGTTCAGAACACTAAATGAAGAAGTGACAGGACAAAATGCCAGGCACCAAGACTTGCTTATCTGTATTCTTAAAGTTCTAGAACAGATTCTGGTATACTTCTGGCTGGTAGGAAGGAGCTTTCACTCACTAAGCAATGTTCAGGTGTTGGTGTGATCCAGAGCACACAACAGTTTGGATATGAACACTTGATTTTAGGTTCTGAGAGAATATTTATTGATATTGAGAGATGGTTCTTTTGGTGTAAGGGCAGGAATATGCCATGGTACTCTCTAACCTTGTAGTGCAATAATACTGTTCTAATCTCCATAGTTATTAGCAATGACATAATTAATACCTACAGCAAATTAGTGTATACTTCTGTACATTCTGCTCTGTCCATCATACATAATGCTATAGAGACTAAAGTTTTCAAATGTGTTTAAGTGATAGTAACAATTCTGAAGGTGTTTGACTGGTCTTCTGGATAAGGAGTGTATGTTGAGAAACCTTTCAAAATATCAGTGCTAGCCAAGTTTTGGTTAAAAAAAAAAAAGACCCAGAAAGAATTGATCGTATTTCATTTGATGTTTTCCATTTTTTCTGAATGCTTATTTTGTACACATGCTCACATAAAATAAATTTCAAAATCATACTTATTATGAAACTGAAAGTTTAATTCTTCATTAATTTCCACAGAGGAAAGCCTGCATACTTCTCTCACACAAAGAAAGGAACATAGAACCTAATTATTAAATAATCTTTCAGAGAGTTGAAGGGATAAATACAGAGAGGTAGGGTGGGGAAAATCTGAAAAAAAAAAAGTCAGAGAACAGATATGTATTCATGGATACTTCAAAGAGTTGTAATGTGAGAAAAAAAATGAAACCATAATCTTAAATTCTTTGATTCACTGCATATCACTACCCTGTCTCTAACAAAAAGTACCTAAATAGTTGGAGAGTATAACTTAGTTGTTACAATTCTCTGAGAGATTTTTGTCTGGTACTCTTTAAAACAACTCTAACAGAAAAGTAAATCAATTGAGGGGAAAAAAAGTATTCATTTGTGCTGATACTAACTACCAAAAACATTAATTTCTGCATATCCAAATTGAATTTAACTTGAATATTTTTCATATATATGTTGGGCTAGCTAAATGGAGAGAACATGGTGAAATTACCAGGTATGTGCCTTTGCTCACTTCAGGAATCGGAGCTTAATCAGTGTGACTAATTAAGACCTCAGTGCTTTGCATACACTATATAATGGAATTTTCCTTCCAAATGCAATTTAAAAATAAACATTATCTCCATAATAGTGATCTCACCTTTAGGTAGGGAAGAAGCATAGGGACGCTGCTTGTGATGTAAGACTTTGTAGTCCCCAGAGAAATAGGCATTATCAGAGACAAATTCACCTTAAGATGGGATGACCTTTAATGCACATTGAATTGTCTACTATCTGACCCTATTCCATCACCGAAGCTGAGACTCCTAGGACTATATTCACTTACCTAATGTAGACATCAAGAGCACAAATCAATTGCTCACTCACATCTGGTATCTAGTGCAATTGTGCTGCAAGTGTCCTATTTGATCCAGTTCCTCAGGAAGGACACAGATGTGCAACAGGTCCTATATCATATGTGACAGCCCTGCAGTGACATCCTAGATACCCAGAGACATTTTCAGATGACACTAGAAGTTGTTGTGTACACAAAGACCTACTCAATTCAGCTGATCAAATGGCTATTTACTTTAGGATGAGCTGAAGAGCTTTCTGGATCTACAGACTAGATCATTGACTTGCTTCACTACCCTAAATATAGACTTTAATCTCCTTAAACATTCTTATGCTGAGAAGGCATCTGAGCTTACTGTTCATTCTTCCTTTGCATTCATTCCAACCTCTTAGATAAAGCAACCACTAACCCTTTCACCTCCTCAGGATACCATGTTTGCAGGATAACATTAGGGTCTTTTGAACATTTTATAAGAGCAGCTGTATGTACCCATGTTCTTGGAAGGATTCCAGCTCCTTGGCACTGGTTGAGCTGAGAGACATCACAGGCTATCATAATCAGGATATCAGAGTTTGCAGACAGAAACATCTCAGTGCTTAATGCTTCATATGGGTCAGGTCCACAAGTCACTATACAGATCTTTGAGCCACTATTCCAAGCCACCTAATTTTTCTCTCAAACTGTACAGTAAGCCTAAGAACCTAGCTCTGGGGTTTGGATTCCTCTCTAGGACACTGGCAGTCTGAAAGCCTTGTAGGTATCTTATTTCTAGATCAGAACAGAAGAGGCATCTTCCTGATTTATTTAACTGTAGGAGAGTGGAAAAAATAAGCACTAATTTTTCTTGCCAAAATAATACAATTATAAATGCAATATTAGATGATTTTTTTTTCACAATTATTTGCACTCATTAGAATACAGAATCAATTTCTGAAAGTTAAGCAACCCTTGATCTGTAACCAGCAAATATAGCTGCTTGGCTGCATGGCTGATTACAACTTCAGTAGTCACAATGTCCTTTGCATTGGTTTTCACCAATGTGAATTTTTTTTTTCACTTCAAATATTAAGTGAATTTCTAAGAAATCTGGTGGGTCTAATACATTGTTAAATAGGGATGTAGTGATGTATTGGACCGTTTGAAATATTTAAAACTTAGCTAGATAAAAACCTTGAAAATCTCAAGCATGATTTAACTATCTCTTATTTGGGTTTTTATGGATATTTTTACATTTTTGAGTGCAGGAACATTGTAAAACTGAGCAATTTGTTTAATAAAGGCAGTGTTGAAAATTGTCTAACTTCTGGGGAACTCTGAAGAAGCCAGGCTTCCATACCTAGACAGATTAACCAATGGATGTCAAGAAAGAAACTCTACTTTTCTTGTTTTCATTCTGAAGTGGCTGTACAATGATTGCATGTCTCAGAAACACTTGGTTTCAGTATATTTCCCCATTATTCTTTCTCTCAGGGAATTACTGGAAAAATGAACAAAACTTTCTAGAACCAGCATATTAATGAAATATCCAGTGATTTCAAACAGTTTATCATATAATAATAATTATTGGGTCTTCATTACTCTTTTTTTATGTTGTTCAAGCTCCAAGCTTTGCTATTTTTAACATTTTACTTATTTTTAGACATGAAGATCTGGCAGATACATATACTGGTGCATCTGTTCTGATCTATATGCTGCAGCTCTCCAAGGATCACACCGCTCCTGACACCACCAGCAGCATTTGTTATATAGTCTTTGTGTCTATCATCATGGCTAGGCTTCGC
>VWZF01006659.1:0-19278 GCA_013396755.1 Sclerurus mexicanus | reverse complement strand
TCAGATAGGAAAGTTTACTTAATACTTATAAACATACAATAATAATACTTTAACAGAATTTATTAATAGAAATCCAAACCTGAAAATGTATCTTTGCTTTCAAGAATTCTAAAGGTAATAAAAGTAATCAGTTTAAGTTCACACTTGCAACTGAAAGCTTTGATTGAAATGCAACCATAGCTCAATACTGGGTAATGTTTATTCTTTAAAGAAAATACAAAAAGGTCAGAACTGGATTACCGAAATACCCTAAAGCTTAAAAAAAACACTGCCTTTCAATAGCTTTCTGCCATGTACCTTTTGAGAGCACCATGCATTTCTCATCCGCTATGCATGTTATCTTAAAATTAGGAAATGTGTTACCAACTGTATTTAGAAGTGTTCTTTAATATTGATCCACTGACCTTTTTTCAAGTACTTTACAAAATCATCTTTATAGTCCTATTTTAAAAACAAACAAAAAAAATAGCTGTCATGTTCCCAGAAGAAAAAGACCAGCAGATGAGGTTACTTATAGAGAAGAAAAAAAAAAAGAAAGAGGTTGTTTCAAGTACTAGAGAGTCTTCAGTGAGCAAGGCCTATGTGGGTAACTTTCTCCTATGTAACTTTAAGTTGGCAATCAGAATCATACCCTCTATCTTTAACAGTCATTTAAATTAACTTGCAGACCTGCAAGTTGATTTATCCAGACTACTGTATTACTTGGCAAACACATAATATCTGTGTAAAGTGGGAAACACATCTGCTTCATCTTGTCTAGCAATCAACAAGAAATGCTTATACAAGTAGTTCCCAACTGTGACCATTAGCTATATTTTCATAACTTAGATCAGTGGTTGCATTCCTTTCTCCTCCCCAACAAGCAAAAGTCTAAACCATATTTACCTCATTCAAATTTTGTCTTTTAAGAAGTGATTTTCCTTTAAGATGGCAAAGTGGTATCCTACATTCAATTCTTCTGAACATTGGAACACTCTAAAAACAGATCAACAACACACTTTGAAATGATTATGAAGTCAAAACTTTGCATGCCACCACTTAGCCTGAAGCTAATTTTAACATCCTATTTATAAATCAGTTAAAACACTGATCTAAGATGGAAAATACTTACCCTTAGTACTTTAAATATATGCTGGCACAAAGGTAATAAGAAGGAGGAGTGGGTGGGAAGAAAGATTAATTAACACAAGCAGCACATAAGATCTTTACTGTATATAATGAACACACAAAGTATAAAATAGCTTGTGCTTTTGTTACCTTAGGATTTCATATATTTGTAGGCTTTTATATGGTTATGTAGTTTCTTACATTTAAAGTAGTAACTAACAGCTTGTAACCTGTGTCACATTCCTGAATCTCTGTGTAAAGGGGAAGATAGTAAAGAACATCTCTTATAGGACACTTGTACCCAGTCATTATATTTTGTTAACCTAAAGGCTTTTAGTAAAGAGCTATTTTCTACCTTCTACCCTGATAAATTTGTCTTGGAGAGTTCTTTCTCCCTAAATCCAGACAACACTTTGAGAGTGCTGCCTTCTAGAATAAATTTGGCATTATCACTGCACCCAAAACTTACAGAGGACCAGTCACAAACAACTGCCCAGATTACACGACCCATGTTCATAAAGGCAATTGACAGGATTTGATATTTTGAGGCTTTTGAATGTAAGAGATAACTTGAAATTTCACTACTGCTGGCACACATCCAAGAATGTGCATACTGTAATGGTGCCAGCACTAGTGACTTATACCACGAAATTTATTTGTCCCAACACTATGAATTCAACAGATGCCTTTGAAGAAAAAATTCTTCCAGGACTTCCTTCGGCAAACTAAACCTTCAAGTCCAAGAACCACTCAACTAATTATGTTCATTAGACAAAGGCCTCCACTAATCCCTCAAGCCAAACTACATGATGTGTCTGTATCACATATCTGCTGCTCAAAAGCAACAACTTAACATCGTGGTCCAAGCAGGGGCCATGTATGACTGTGGATGGGATACATCCATCAAGACTACTCTTTCCTGAAGAGAAGGAAAGGCCATTCAATCAGCAAATAACACAGCAAAACACCTTCCCCTGATAAACAGACATAAAATCTGGACTGTTTAAAGACAGATGCAGACTGCAGCAGCTCCTGCTGTCTGCAAGTGGAGACATTGAATAAAATACGCTCCCCATGAGCATGGCCTCAAGGGTCCTTTGAAATTTCACTGCTATCCCTGTGACTAAACAACTTCCAACCCACTTTATAGGAACCCCACCAGCACTGCTCACAGCCTCAGATCACATCTCTGAAAAACCTGAAAGTTGTCTGCACTCCAACTCTTTAATACGGATATAATTAACTCCACATTAGGTGTTTGCAGCATTAGCTTTGTGGGCAAAGCAAAAAAATCAAAAAGTCGCTGTGAATAAGAGATATGTAAAAAATCCGCCCAAAACCCCACCACCAAAAAAACAACCCCGCCCACCTTCCAGACAGCAGTAACATAGAACTTTACATCTAGAAAATCAATCTTCAAGTTGTGATCTAGGATGCTATGGCAAATGATGCTTATGGCTCAAAAAGCAGAAGAAGACATGTCTCTTCAATTAAAGGCTTTACATAGTGCCGAGCATTTACTATAAGTGTGAGTGCTGATCAACTCCCGTGAATCCATGGCTGCAGGCCATCCTCTATCAGGTATACAATTCAATTTTGTTTTTCAAAGGATATCCATTTAAAACAAACTTTGTTCCTTTATGCTAAGAGTTTAACAGCTCCTCTCTTAGTAAAATGTATCATAAGAGCAGCAGTAAAAATACAAAATAGGTAGAGAAATCATGAGTGAAGTTGAGCCCAGGAAGAAGGGAGGGGTGGGGGGAAGGTGCTTTAAGATTTGTTTTTATTTCTCATTATCCTACCCTGATTTTGATTGGTAATAAATTAAATTAATTTTCTCCAAGTCAAGTCTGTTTTGCCTGTGACAGTAATCAGTGATCTCTCCCTGCCCTTATCTTGACCCATGAGCCTTTTGTTATATTTTTCTCCCCCTGTCCAACTGAGGAAGATAGAGTGGCTTAGTGGACACCTGGCAGCCAGCCAAGATCAACCCACCACAGGCATGGAATATGGTAAGCCTCAAACTTTCGAACGAGACTTAATAAGCTATATGAGCTGAGGGAAATCAGCTGGAACCCTCATACTGCATCTCACTGCAGCAAAGTGTGAAGTGGGAATCATCAAGTCTACACTGGCACTAAAGAGAAACTGGAAGTAAATTAAAAATGAAAGTTAAGGGAAAAAGGGTAATTAATACACAAGAAAGTTGCTAGAGGTGGAGCTACTCTCAAATAATTGAGCTTTTAACTAGCCATGCTGCCAAGACAGTCCAGCTAGTGTATACTAAAATGTTTAGAATGGAATATAAATGTAGGCAGGCATCACACTCAAGCTTATATCCAGCCATAACAAAGGCTGGAAACCAAAGGTTAAGAGTATTACTAATCTACAGTTAAATTTTAATAAACAAACCTTCACTCTGCTGGTGAACTTTGCAACCACATCACAACATTTGCAGGGAGAAATTATGCTTAGTTACTACAGTACAAGTATAAATATAACAAATGGGAAAGTGACTGCAAATGAGGAAGAGCAACAAAACTAAACAAACTCAGATTAAACCTCCTGCTTTCATTAAAATATCCTTAAAGCAATACGACAAGAAATAAGCTGCTTGTACATTCACAAAAGTAAATACTTAAAGACTATCAATTATTTTAAGCAAATTAAAAGATGCCTTGCATGTCACACAGATAAAATATGGTAATTTGTTACAATTGCTATTTACATTCTTATTGCTAAGAGGTGAAATTTTTCATATTACATGTTGTTATGGGTTTCTCTGATTAGGGTTTTTTTTTTAAGAGGAAGATTGGCTTCTGTTGGAAGCCTCTGGAAGTTTCCCTCCATCCTATAGAGCAGAGCCAATGAGGGCCAGCTCCGAGGAAAACTTCCTGCTTTTGAACCATTAAGTTACGTCCCTGTGTGAAAACATATTTAAGAAGCTGTTGCGCAGTTGGAAATTGGCAGCCATGGATTAACAACATCACAACACAGACATCAAGGTCAGTGCAGGAGGAGAAGAGGAGAAGGAGGGGGAGGGACCCCACGGATCAGGGAGAGGACTTAAAACTATTATTCCCTGACTACGTTGGTGATGACCATGGNTCCTTATTTTTAGTTTGTTAGTAATAAATTTAAGCATTATTCTAAGTTCTGCTTTGCCCGTGGTATTAATCAAAGCTCCTCTTTTGGTTGTTATCTCTAGTCATAAATTCCTAGCTGGTTTTCTTTTCCCTTCTTCTGGAAGGCGAAAAGTGTGGGGGGGGAGAAAGGCCTTACAACAGTTTTGCTGGACACCAGGCATTTATCGAGGGTCAAACCACCACACATATCTACAGTTAACAGCTTACCCTTAATTAAGAAATATCTGTCTCCACCAAAAGGAGATAACAGAAATTAAATCATCTGAAGAAAACCTCTAGCAAGACATGCTCATTTTTAAGGGAGGGAAAAAGGGGAAGAGCCCATTTCTAATAAAATTATTTTGTTTTGAAGTTCCCTCCTTCAGTTTGCTCCTTTCACATTCAACTGGTGTAATGTATGCAATTTTTCCATTTATTGTGGTTTAAGCTCACATGGCAACTAAGCACCATGCAGCTGCTTGCTCACTCCCTACCCACCACCCTGGTGGAATGGGGAGGGGAATCAAAAGTAAAACTCGTGGGTTGAGATAAGAACAGTTTAATAATTGAAACAAAGTAAAATATAATAATTATAGTAATTAAAAAGAGAGAGAGAGGAATAAAATCCCAGAAAAGCAACTGATGCACAATACGCTCATCACCTGCTGACTGATGCCCAGCCAGTCCCCAAACCACAATCAGCCCCTTCCAGGTAACTCCCCCAGTTTATATACTGGACATGACGTTCTATGGCCAATTTGGGTCAGCTGTCCTGGCCATGCTCCCTCCCAGCTTCTTGTGCACCTCCTCACTGGCAGAGCATGAGACACTGAAAAGCCCTTGACTCGGGGTAAGCACTGCTCAGCAACAACCAAAGCATCAGTATGTTATCAGCATTATTCTCGTACTGAATTCAAAACACAGCACTGTGTCAGCTACTGAGAAGAAAATTAACTCTATTCCAGCTGAAACCATGACACCATTTATTGGGAAGTGGATAAAATCCTATAAAGGAAGAAGACAGTAATCACTGATATAAACTAGGCAAGAGATTTAAAAATTATTAGAAAATAACTACTTCTTGAAAAGTGTGTTCGGATTTCCATAGCCATATTTACAGTTTTGGAAAAACCAGCACAGGATGTCTGAAGCACAGGAAATCCTGAAGTAAAAGATATTTAGGTCATTTCAACAACATAAAATATTTAACTGATTGAGTAATTTAAGATTGCGCTCAAACAGTTAAACTATGCAAAAGCACGAGCCAGTATAGTTTTGTAACTAAACTGACCTTCCATCAGGAATCATGACACTTCCTAAAAGAGGAAACTGCGACTCCCATTTCCATTACTAGCTGTAGAATAAATAATTTTCTTTGTTTAAAAAGGGAAAGGGAAAAAATAAATCAATGCTGCACTTGTACCAAATGAAAAATAGCATTAAAACTCCTAGAAAGGGAGACCATTTCTTTTTGGCCATGATTCTATTCTTTCACTTGTATAATAAGTATTCAGAAAGACTTAATTCTTAGCATTTACAAAATTCTTTTATTGCTTCAATTTTATTTATAACCAATGATTGTGTATTACCTCAAGAGTCAGGATGGTTACTGAACTTGTTTTATTCATAATCAAAATGGAAGTAAAAGGAGGAAAAGATGTTTTTTTAAGTGCAGAAACAGCAACAATGTAGGACTTCGTGGGGGGCTCAGATAATTTTGGACTGTAAATTTTACAAGATAAGTGTTTTCAGCAACTTTTTCTGGTCACCAAAGCATTACAAGGGACTCCAGCAAAATATAATTAAGTATGATGTAGTATTTCCTGACAAAGCAGCAGAGAAAAAGTCACTAAAACCATAGGGTTGAAAGAATGCCAGGATGAAAGTATAAAAACACACCAATATCACAGATGAGCCACCCTTGCATGGCTGGAGCCAACGTCAGGGAGAAGCATCTCTGTTTTTCTAGATGTCTAGCGTAAACCACAGTAGAGCACCAAATGCAGACTGGAATCCTGTGGAACTACTGTAATAAAAATAAAATTTTAAGGGAAAAACTACCCCACAAGCAAGCAGAAAAGGTACATGCAAAGGTCACCTATATTGTAAATCAGAACATCCTTAATAACACTGGCACACAGTCTAAACCCGCGCAAGGGGGCATATTGTGTGAAAACAGCTTCTTGTGGTTGACAGTTTTTCCATACTGTTGTTAGGGTAGATCCTAATTTGCTTCTCTGTTCCAATCATTAGTTGATGAAATCAATATACAGAAGTCCTTGCTGGTTCACCCCATCTTCAAAACTGGCTGCAAAGACTTGCCATACTCCTTCATATTAGGTTTGCATCACCTCTTTACAGTAATAAAATGCAGGATAGGTAGGTTTAATGTAAGAAAAAGAGATTTCCAAAAGCACAGAATCTGAGTGCTAGTCGCTTGCACATCACTTTGTATTTATAAAATACAAATATCAGATAGTTTAAATAAAAAACTATGTATGTTCTCAGGCCATAATTTCTGGGAGCTGCATGCAGTATAATACTTAGAATAGGTAAAGGGTAGGGTATGTGTGTGGTTGGGGGAGCCTGATGTATGTTCTTCTACTGACTAAGCTAATGCTAGCACATTGAAAGCACGCAAATCCTCCTCAAATAATGCAGATAAGATTAATATGCAATTTTCTTAAAGAGGTAATTTAGGAGTCCACTCCTTCTTCTAAAGCCACACACTAATTCTCCTTGAACGAGCAAGGCATACCATTCTTCCTTGCTGTGGTGGTTTTTTGGGTTTTTTTTCCTCTTCTCTTGGGGGGGGGAAATCTGTGTGGCTGCCGTTGGGTTTTGGCAGGGAGCCAACCCAAACCTCCACACTTGCTAGAGCCAAGAAATTCTTAGGAATATTTATCTCTAACCTGCAGTACCCAGAGCTTAAACAAGCTATAGTTATTCTGACTATTCAACAGATTCTAGAAAATGTTTTACCATGTAATATATTATTTAAGCCTCTATTAACATACATGGAGTTGAACAATAAAATGCAATATGTGACTTGTCTATTTTTAAATTAGTGTTTCACATCCAGAACATCAAAATTTTCCAGATAACACAAACTGAGATAATGAAAACTTTGGAAAGGCAGGGGGAAACAGGAAAAAAACAGAACTGCACAATCAAGGGAGCAAATGCAATCTAAGGAAGGAGGAAAAATTACACAACTAAACATAATTTAATTTGTCATTGTTCTAGTTATAGTCNAACAGGTTTCTTTTCCTTTTACTTTGTACTGGAGGGGACCATGTGGTGCTCAGCACAGGGGCTAACAAGCTCCATTCTGTTCGTGCCCCAGGGTGCTGGGTTATACATCTGGGTTTTGTGGGTCAAAACCAACTTTTTCTCTGTATCATTGTATTTATTGTAATCTTTTTATTAAATTGTAACTCTGACTTGTAATCATTCTTGAGCTGGGTTCATTTCTCCTGCTGGTTTACCTTTAAACCAGCATAGTCATTTAGATTTATTAAGCAAGTTATGGAATTCAACATGCTGTGGTTTGACCTCCAAGACCAGGTTTTACAGTACCTAAGCTATTAGACTGAGGACCCTCCCCTCCCTTCCCCCCAAAAAGCAGTATATAACTCTTCTAAGTTTTTCTGTCAAGCCAAGAAACACAACTATCATTTGACAGAGGAAAAGGAAACACTTAAAAAACCACCACCATTTACTTCTTTTTTACAGTGCACTGCAGGCAGACAGAAAAAACAAGGGGATCGAAGACAAAAACCTCAAGGATGGCAAGTCTTTCTAGCTACCAGTGAGCCAAGCAACATGTTGCTTTCATGCAATGAAGTAATTCTCTCTCCCTTACAGATTCCTGCATTCTCTTGCCGCTTAGTTCTGGGCCTCTGCTTCCGATAACCTATCTACACTACAAATATTAGCATTTGTGATAAGCTGATAGATGTGTTGCAATTGTGGAAGTGTGCTTATTGCTAATGCTTCATTTTGTTAACTTTGGTTGCCTACTAAAATAGTCAAGGATTAGGCTTCCTCATTAACATGAAACCAAACCTACAAGTCTAAGTACATTGCTGACTAAATTTATGACTCAAGGCTGTTTGTTGATTTTACTCATCTCAAACTATACGTTGGTATTGTAATAGTAGTAAATCTTTTTTATGTAGGTCTCATATCTACAGGTCTACCTTTTGTGATAAGGAAAGGTTATCTTTCTATGCTTTTTTAACTTTTAACATAACCTACATAAACATAGAATCATAGAATGGCTTCGGTTGGAAGGGACCTGAGAGATCATCTCGTTCCAATCCCCCTGCCATGGGCATGGACACCTTCCACTAGACCAGGTTCCTTAAAGCCCCATCTCACCTGGCCTTGAACACTGCCAGGGATGGGGCATCCAAAAGACCTCTGGGCAACCTGTTCCAGTGCCTCACCACAATCGCAGTCAAGAATTACTTCCTGACATCTAATCTAAACTTACTGTCTTTCAGTTTGAAACCATTCCCCCTTGTCCTGTCACTACATGCTCTTGCAAAAAGTCATTCTCTCTCCTTTTTATAAGAAGTCCCCTTCAAGCACTGGAAGGCTGCAATGAGGTCTCCCTGGAGCTTTCTCTTCTCCATGCTGAACAACCCCAGCTCTCTGTCTGTCTTCGTAGGAGAGGTGCTCCATCCCTCTGATCATCTTCGTGGTCCTACTCTGGACCCACTCTAACAGGTTCAGGTGTTTCTTGTGCTGAGGACCCCAGAGCTGGATGCAGTACTCCACGTGGGGTTTCATGAGGGCAGAGTAGAGGGGGAGAATCACCTCCCTTGACCTGCTGGCCACGCTTCTTTTGATGCAGCCCAGGATGCAGTTGCCCTTCTGGGCTGTGATTGCACACTGTTGGGCCCACTTCTCAACTTTGTCCATGTCCCCCTGGATGGCATCCCATCCTTCTGTTGTGTCAACTGCACCGCTCAGCTTCATGTCATCTGCAAACTTGCGGAGGGTATTCGATCCTACTGTGTATGTCATTGATAAAGATATTAAAGAGCACTGGTCCCAAGACAGTGCCCTGAGGGACACCATTCCTGATCAGAGTGTAGACTTCAGATGCTGGAAAGACTGTACCAGGGAGATACTACAGAAGAAAAGACCAACATATTTCCCCCCTGCCATTACACACATGTGCACATACACACACAGTTTGCATGCAATCAGAACAAGAATATTGTCAGTCTTTCCCATTTTGGACCTGGTTAAAACATTCTATAAAGCAATAAGGAGGATATTTTAATCTTAACTTTATGCTGCTATGGGTATATATGTAATGGTTTAACCCCAACTGGCAACTAAATACCATGCAGCTGGTGACTCCCTTCCCCTTCCCACCTCCCCCATCCCAGTGGGGAGAAGAATTGGAAAGAAAAAGGAAACTTCATGGGTTGATATAAGAATGGCTTTGNTCTATCCCAGCTAAAACTAGGACATTATGCAACGTGTCTTTTTTTTAAGAAGTAAACCATTCAAACAACACCTCTCAAGATAAGGCAATTCTGACACTATCTGTGAGGAAGGACAGTCACAACTGTTGAAATCAATGAAGGATATGATGGTGAGTGGAGCCTTTTCTCAAATGAATCAAGCCAGATTCAGAACAACAACAACAATAACAAAAAAAAATCCTACAAAACAACCCAGGGAACTAACAAACAAAAAAATTAAATTTTTTCCACCATAAGCATATTTAACAAACACAACCTCCTTGTAGTCCATATGAAGAGAAATCTGAATACCAAAATCATGAAGCAGAATCAAAATTCTGTAAAAAAGATTCATTTTTTTAAACTCATTTATGGAATATTAACTAAGTAAAGAATAGAACTGTTACACTCTGGTTTTTCAAATTTAATATACTTTTAAAATATTCCTGTGAGAGATTAAACTGGTCCAGAAAAGGAGGTCTTATTTTCTTTTTAAGAGTAAGGATGTTGCAGTCCACACATTGTGTTTTGAAAGGGGATATTTGCTTTTTACATGAAAGGGCAATCAAAATTCCAAACCTTCTAAATAATGAAAAACAAAAGAGGGTCAAAGCAGGACAATATTTCATTTCTGGAAAAAGCTAAACAGAAAAAATAAATTGTCCAGAATATTAAGAGAAGCAACCTTTATCTTTTCAGTCTGCCTTTTAAATAAATGAACACTGGAAAATCCACAAGCATTATTTCTATTTCAGGTGAGTTTTAGGGATTTTGTTTTTAATCTAGCTGTCCCTGCAACCTTATTGTTAAGCATGTTTGGACAGGGAATTTTTATATGATCTAATTCTTAGAGTCAAACATAGAAAGTTTTTCTGAGGACACTGGTAGGATTTACTGCTGTAATGAAATGGTAAGAGAAGGAGAGTAATTGCTTTTAAGATTTTCTACAATCTGGCCAGCTCAAAACAAATAGTAATTGTAATTATTCTTTCAGAGTTAATATTGAAATTAGAAGTAAAACTTACTGAAAGAAACTACCAAACTTTTTTTCTTCTTAATTACCTGTTAAGCAAGAAAAAAGCCTTAATAAAAAGAACAAAATTTATTTGAATTCAGAGCTTCTGGCCTGGACATCTCTGATAAGAAAATCCCTTTCTTAACGGTAAGAAGGGAGGCTTCCTCTGCTTTCAAGGGTAATGAAGAGAGAAAGTGACTGTAATCGCACCAAATACCTATGCCTCCAACCTCTCAAGACCCTGATCACCCCAACACTGACCCATATCACCACTTCTTCAGAAGGTGGAGAAAAAGCTTCCAAGACAGCAAAGAGAGCTTGTTAGTGCTTGCAGAACTACAGAGTATTATTTATACTCACAATTAAACAAAAATCATTATCACTGATGTGGTGTGGGAACATGTATTTCTCCCTTTAATATGGATTGCACAGGGATGACTATTTTAATGCACCATGGACAACAGTTACTTAAGAGATTAAAAATATACAAAGAACAGAAGAATATGCTGGGCATCCATACCCTGCAAAAACCCTATTTTCCCTCTTCACTCAAACGCAGTTCTTCAGTAATACAACAGCTAGCGAAATGTACCATGTTTTAACCTTTTAAGTAGAAGGATAGAATGGAATGAGGGTGAGGAAAGGATGTATTAGAAAAATCAAGCCTTCAGGAAATCAGAAATTATTTGAAGCATAGTATTTAACAGTTGTTTAAAATATGCATAACTAGGTTTGGAATCCTTATACTGATTTAGAGCAGGAGCACGTCTGTTTATATGTAAGTAAATACAGTCTGACAGCAATTTGGATGATCTATCAGAAAGAATCGACTGCAATTTTAATATGCATTATTTGTATTCTACATAATAGTCTATTTGTTCTTTCAAGCCACTGCAGTGATAACACATTTAGTGTCTTATACTGTGCACCTAGGCAAAGTACAGCATATTGCAGTTGGATGCTTCCCAAATCATATTGCTCAACTTTCTAAATATTACTGCCATCTGGCTACTAGGCTTTGTTTACCAAAACAGTAGCTGTGCATGCATTTCTACAGCAGATGTAGTAAAAAATTGTAAGTAATACCATTTGGTTAAGTTACAATTTACTTAAAACCCCAAAAAACCCTCACCAAACCGCCCCATAAAACTAAAACTATTTTATCAAATCAGTTACCATTGTACCTAGAAAAATTAAATATATGTAGCTTTGTGTTTTGCTTTCTTTCACATTTCAATGCTTTAATGTTCTTCAACTCGTTTCCTTAAAATATGCCCAGCTAGATTTGAAATAGCTGTGCCAATTTAAAGCAAAACCACATATGTTTGTGTGGAAAAAAATACAGTCAGATAGCAATTTGGAACAACTACCAGAATCAACTGCAAACTTAATAAGCTATGGCATAACTAACAATCATCATTTGTACTTATGTGAATATGTTGAGCTATATGCTGTTTTCCACCAGCAACTCTGTACAAGTTTGGTACATGCATATGAATTTGTTGTGGCAGTCACAGCTTGTTTCTAGATCTGAATGAAGACCACAGAAACGCTTAACAGTACAGAACAGCTTTTCAGGCTGATTTTGCAGACACTAGAGTAAAACAGGGTCTCTTTGTTCTCATTCAGAGAGCAGAATTTTGTGTCCTACAGTTTGTTGTGTTGATATATAGAAAGAATTCAGTATTTTTGGAAGCAATAATTAGGCTTTTACTTTTGTTTCTCCTCTCTCTGGACTCTGATAATCCCAGTCCATGTGAGAAGTGATATATTCTATCCCATCGGGACTAAACCAGTTACAGCATCTGTCCAAGTTTGAGCCTGAGCTGACTTGAATGCTTTATATAAAATTTCAGGACATCAGAGCAGTTTCCCCTTGCTAGCAATCAAAACAAAAAAGTTTTATGAAACAAAACATATATACTTTTGTTCCATAAGCAATCAAAAAAACTCACCATAACATCATTATGTGAGAAGATTGACCAATAAAAATGGAAGTCAGCAAGTCTATTAAAGTAAAATATCTTCATGAATGGATCCTGAAATGTCAGAAAAAATACCATTACAGGTCCTATATGAACCACCTACCAGGCCAAAAAGATAAACTCACATGGTAAATATTTTCTCCTCTTCCTGTTTTGTATAAATCAGCTTTTAGAAGGTGTATTGGGTTTGTGTGGCCAGGTTTTGGTAGTGGGGGGGCTACAGTGGTGGCTTCTGTGAGAAGCTGCTAGAAGCTTCCTTCATGTCTGGCAGAGCCAATGCCAGCCGGCTTCAGGAACAAAACAAAAACAAACAATAGCAGAAAAAATATCCCCTAAACTGCCCTCTCCTCTTGGTTAAAACAAGAAGAATCTGGAGAAAAGTATTCTGCTGAGATGGCAGCGCAGGTCCCAATGGAGGTCACATATAGTTCCCAAAGGGAAAAAACTTCTAAATCCCTTTGGCGCGGCTGCAGGAGCAGCTGTCAGAGGTGCCAGCATCCCTCAGGAAGAGGCAGTCTTCACACGGGAGCTGCAGCAACAGGAACTCCTGAAAAGCACCCAATGCAGGAGCCACAGCAAGCAAGCGCCGGGGGTGGTCCTGCTGCGATGAAAAACGGTGGGAAAGAGGGGAAAGACAGGAACAATGGTGAGAGAAGCCTAGTGGCAGTCCTGCCTTGGTACCTCCTCCTGGAACAAGAGAGCCAGTCTGGAAATGGGGGTAGGGGTGGTTCCCTTGTGCTTCCGAAACTTTGTGATGATATGAAACCATTCAACAAAAAGCCTTCCCAATTTAACTAAAACTATAACAATAGGGAAAAAAGGACAAGATACAAGAACTGCAGCACCAAATTATTACTTCTTAAGTATACTTATCTCCTAGAGAAGTTTACTACTGTGGTGCTTGATTCAGAAACATGTTACTCCAAGAGATTAATTTGAGATTCTTCAAGCACAGCTGACAGGGAAGAATGATATTCAAGTAACAAATTACCTTGTATAAAGGCATTAATTTTTTTTTATATTGCCTTAAAACTTCCATCCCAATCTTTTATGTGTGTCTTTTATCTGGTAAATACTATAATGAGAGAAAGTTGGCACTGATGCACTGTTTTTCCTGTTTGTACAGCATATACTCTAAACACTTAAATGAAAGGTTTCAAAAAGTGGTGGTGGTATTGTTTCTTCCCCTTTCCTCTTCAGCTTTGTAACAACAAGAAATCCCCTTTTAATTCTCCCCTATACTTCTGACCCACACCTAACTGCTTTTCCAGTGCTAAGTAATACCAGCTGGGGTAGATATGGATGAAAGCATTATTCACTTGCCCTGGTGTTATAGTTTCAAAATCTTTCATGGAATTTTTTTTTCTGTCCCTTACCAACACAGCGGTTTGGGAGTTGGAGGCCAGGACAAGATGGCTTGTTGAAGCCCAGCCCCCCACTACCTGCTCCCAGAGCCAGCTAACTGTCTAAAGCCTAAACAAAGGGATGGCCAATAGCTTTGCATTCCAGCGTGATGGCTGGGGAGAGGATTGGGGGGAGGTGGGGGGGAGAGAGAGGTTTCCTGGTGCTTGCCACACTTCTCTCCTCTGTCTGCTTGGGTGGCAGCCGCAGCTTGCTGGGCTGGTGGCAGCACTGGGAGGGGGAGTCCTGGCTCGCCCCGGACTCCACGCCCCCTGTGCTGTTCTTCTGAGAGAACAATCACCACTGCCTGGATTCACTGCAGGCTCATTGAGGGGCCAGCGCCATCTGCAGAGGAGTTGCTAACCACCCCGCCAATGCTTTCAGACAAAGGATGGTGAGAGGGCCCTTACCCTGCCCATGGGAAAAGTTTCAGCCCCTCCCTATGGCCGCCATTCCCATGTGAGCTTCAGAACCAGCACCTCTTTCTACCCCGTCTTTGCCTTGCTGTAGCCCATGAGTCACCGTGACTACTGCCTCCCAAGGTGTGGCATTGCCTCCTGCTGTCTGTGAATAGAACTGCTCCGAAGGGGCAGAGATAGGACTTGATTTGTTTGAAAGTTTGGTTATGGTGTTGCTGTTTGTTCTGTTCTGGGTTCTTTTTGGTTATACATATATATTTATATTTAAGAGCTGTTATCCTCTTCTATACATTTTCTGATTAAAGTCTCTTAATTTCAAAGGTTGTGGTGGTTTCTGGGGAGAGGCCCCCTTCCTAGTCCAGAAGGATTCATCACTTTCCTTGATAGACATCTTGGTTTCTTTTAAACTGAGACACCTGGGCTTCAGGAGCCAAAGTTTATGGTTTGATTTGCACAGGTTGTCTAGATTCCATCACCATCTCTCTAATGATACATACACATCTAAATTCAAATGTAGAACAAGAAAAAGTTTAAATTAATGTTGTTGGGAAGAGGAAGACAGAATTGTTTTGAAGTCCTCCTTGAAAAATAGCCTGTTGTATTAAAATAAAGTAGCTTGTTTCTATCATTCCTTTGCCTGAAAAGTTTGGGCTGCTTAGAAAGGTCATTTATGCCTCAAAGCATCAAATTAACATTTGAGGACATGGATTTTAAAAATGGATATTTGCTTCTGCTCTCTGAACTCCTAATAATTTTTTCTTTCAAAAAACCAAAACCAAACTAAAAAAAACACCAAAAAAAAACCCCAAACCACAAATAAGCAACATAGCCAGACCTCAAAAGGAAAAAGAGCCTTTTCCTCAGGCAAACTAGGCATTGATTTTATGTCATAGAATCATAGTGTCATAGAATCATTAAGGTTGGAAAATATCTCCAAGATCACCAAGTCCAACCATCAACCTAGCACCACTGTGTTTTCCACTAAAGCATGTCCCCAAGTTCCATATTCACATGTTTTTTGAGCACTTCCAGGGATGGTGACTCAACCACTTCCCTGGGTAGCCTGTTCCAATGCTTGACAACCCTTTCCGTGAAGAAATTTTTCCTAATATCCAATCTAAACCTGCCCCAGTGCAACTCAAGGCCATTTCCTCTTGTCCTGAAACTTGTTACCTGGAGAAGAGACCGACCCTCACCTTGCTACAATCTCCCTTCAGGTAGTTGAAGAAGACAATAAGGTCCTNGCCTATTTTCCAGGATTTTAGGCATCACCTCAATGTCTGTCTTGTAGTGAGGGGCCAAAAGTGAACCCAGGATTCGAGGTGTGGCCTCACCAGTGCCCAGTACAAGGGGACAATCACTTCCCTAGTCCTTCTGGCCAGACTATTTCTGTGGTGTAAAAAAAAATAATTGTTTAATTACTGAAGAAACCAATTTTGGCATATCATATGCAACTTTCTCCCTCCCCTCTACATAGACATAGACAAACTCCAATATTCACAATGTGAAATCCCCCCTAACAGCAACAGCTTCCAAGCATGCTTTGCACTGACTTGCAATCATCAATACAATACTGCTCATATTGTTAATCCTGGTTTTAATAAACTGCATCTCTACTCATAAGACAAATATCATTATTTGTAAGTGTTGAGGTTTTTTAAATAAAAAAGCGCCTATGTTCTTTTAAACTAGATAACCATAAGTATTTGGGACCAAGTTCTCTAAACATGAGGCCTTCCACTCCTCACATTGGAAAGCACTTGTGGTTTTCATCAGCCCTTCACAACAAGCATCATCTAAACTAAAAAATGCATTTCAATGAAAACCTTACAAGCTTACAAAACATTCACGAATCCACAATTATTCTTCAAAAACAATCAAGCTGAAATCAAATTATTCCAAACAGGTAAAGTTTGAGCAAAACTTCATACCTGGTCATTTGCTTTCTTAACCTCTCCAAAATATCTGTTGTATTAATTTCCTCCTCCCAGTAGATGGAGACTTGAAGGCAAACTGCCTGTGCAGGTATTGCTGGTTAAAAGCACTCTACTTTTAGTCAGCAATTCCCAAACAACAGCATTACCAGCTCAGCTCCAGCAGCCTTTGAAAAGCAGCTGGCAAATACAGTGCCATGCACACTAAGTTGCTTTGAAGAGATAGGGCAGCAGGAGGAGCCCAAAGCAGTGCATGCACCTCCCTGGGAAATGTTCTTACCTGACAAAAAGAATTGCCCAGAATTCACAGGGGATTGTTTTGTAATGCTCCATTTGAATGGGAAACTTGTATTTATGGCGAACAAGCTAAATTCACAGTAAAAATTTAAGAATTATCCAAATATTTCAGCCACAAAGAACCAACTCTATGCTCTTTCACAGTCAAAAACGTTCAAGATTCAGCATCCATTAGAGCTCAAATATCATACCAAATGTAACAATTCCCTTCCAGCTAGGGCAAGACTCACAAACTCAAATGCTCCAGGGTATCTTAGACACTGCTCAACTAAAAATTAACTAGATTGGCCCAGAGTGTACACTGAGTAATCTGTAGCAGAAAAAGTACTGCCTAGATGTTTTGAGGCACTAGTTCATACTAAATACAATTGTAACTTGCTTGTTGCAGTAGGATGCTCTGCCTTGATAAGGCTTATCTGTTTGGCCTAGAATCTAGTCAGAGAATCCAAACAATGCAAGCTATCTGTGGGGTGAGTTACCAGTGGTGCCATGGTAGTTTTTAGTGGTGAATTATGCTAAAACCAGCCTGGTTCACCAAACTTCAAACACACGTCCTGCTTTTTGAAGCAAGATTTGACAGATAAGCTGCTAGCTGGCCTGGAAATATGTGACTGGCAGTCAAACACTTTATAAAAGCCCAGTCCAATTTTCATATGGCAGATTCTTCCACATACTTGGAGTGTGTGGAGCTTCTCCCGTGAAGCAGGGACGCTTCTTCATGGTTACTCCCCAGGGGTTAAGTGAAAGAGAGAGATCTGCCCACAATCGTTGTGTGGTGAGTTACATCAATCTCTACTTAATGTTTGGGTTTTTTTGCAAGCTTTGATACAATTGCTATAATATAATTGCTGTGATACAGTGCACTATACTACTTTACACTATATTATACTCTACTAGTAGTTTTTAGCTTTTATATTGTGTAGTAAATAATTCTGATTAAGATCTTTTGTCTGTTCATTTGTCATAATAAATAACTCATTTTATATAAATATATCTGATTTGCCATCATTAAAACCTGTGTGACAAAAGTGATTCAATCACACCTCTATAACTGCTTAAATTTAAACCATTGACAAAATCTGAGGCTAAGATTGGATCTAGTCACACCCAGATTGCTCTCCAAGAAGGAGTTTAGAAAGTGCACATTGTAGCTCAATGAGAGGGCTTCCCTAATAAACTTTGTCTAAGCCTTTTGCTCACCCCCAAGACACTAGTACAAAAACAGCTGTTACTTTGAAGGCAACAAAAAAATTCAGACAAGACATCCTTACACAGGCAAGTGAAGTCAAAGTTTCTTCATGTTTCTACCTGTCGATGTGAAAGGTATTGCACTGCTTTATGCCAAAACAAGGAAGAGACCAGTCAAGCAAGGAAAAAACCCAACCTGCACAAATTTCCTTATAAAAATGCTGCTTTGTCACTTTCCTGTATTGATGTGTTATTTGTTGAAGCATCAATGCATGGAAAAGAAAATATATTAGTACAGAGTTACCCACCAAAGGGTCCTAGTTCAGCAGGTAGGACCAGTTATCACTGTGTGGGGGTGATCAAAGCTATGTATTCTACCCCCCTCTATTCATTTCCCAAAAACAATGGACCATTTGCAGCAGCCGCCCAGGGAGTCGTTAGCACCTTCACCCCCAGCCTGAGGGGGCGTGGCTGCTAATGGGCCATCAACGGTTCAACAATGCCCCATGACTCACAGAGTGTGTGAGTTCCCACCCTAGGGGAGGGACTGGGTGCTCCCTGAAGGTACATAAGCGAAAGTAAGAAGACCTCGGGGGTACTCTCGTCGGATCCAGAGGAGCAGCAGGACCTCGACAGGAGGAAACCACCGTTCTCGACCAGACTGCGACCATCACTCCCGACCAGACCACAGCCATCATCTGCACCAACAGGTTCTCCACTTCTTTTTGCTTTAGACTCGGGGGAACCTCACGGGTCTCAGCACAAGGGCTAACAAACCCCTTTGGGCTTGTGCCCCTGTACACTGGGTTATACTGCTGGGTTTTTGGTGAGTTGAAAGCAGTTTTCTCTTTGTGTCAGCGTATTTATTGTAATACTTTTCATTAAATTGTAACTCTGACTTATAATCCCTCTCGTGGTGGGTCCATTTCTCCTGCCGGTTTACCTTTAAACCAGCACAAGAAGTTACTTCTGAACAGAGAAATTATTCTTTTAGTGTGTGCAGTTATCAGCATGAAAGTCAAATACTGCACTTTTACGTTATCAATTTTGTAGCTAAAAGTCGCAATAAACTCTTAGTAAAACAACCATGTAATTCTAGCCAGATAGGAGCAAGTATGCCAAAACCTGTGAATCCTTTTCCGTATTATTTTTAATTTCATTTAGTATTACAATAACATGTTGATTACAAGGATCTGTGCAGCAATTGCCACTTGAAAGAGCATGCTTTAAAATAGCCTTGAGAAAAAGTTTAAAAAATTTCATGAAGTCAGCCAAAGCCAAGCCTGCACTCTTCTAGTCTGCTCCTTGTGGTGGTTTAGTTTTC
>VWZF01006658.1:213452-251304 GCA_013396755.1 Sclerurus mexicanus | reverse complement strand
CTAATCAGAGAAACCCGTGACACACTGCTATAGCAATCCAGAGCTTACAGGATAGTTAAAGTCAGAGCAGACTTTGTAAGGTTTGTGCAGTGTGGGTGAGGGAGATGGATAAAACACAGGAGCAGGCAGTTTGAAGAAGTTAACAAAATCTACAGTTCATACTACTGCAACTTGCAGTCTGCTTTCTCCTGAGGCTTTGGCCCTGTTTTTCATTCAAAAATGATTATGTATTAACACTTTGTATTACACCGTGGTCAAACTGAAGGATTGTGTGTCTTGCTCCGGTCCCTGAGGCGTAAGGCTACAGGTTTTATGTACTTTCCTTACCATTCCTTGCAGATGGATGTATGCTGTCGTCATTTAATGAGACTTTGGATGTTTTTGAGTCTCTTCTAAGCTCTGGCAGAGGAAGCTTGCTGCCAATGATTGTCAGCAATATCAGAGAAGTCATAAAATCTTGGCCATGTTACTCCATTTTTCCTATTACACTCAGAGCTTATATAGGGTGCAATTCTTCTCTGAAAAGTCCATGGATATTTCTATAGTAAGAAAATTGTGCAGGAATGGACAGAGCAGACAATCTGTAGTGGAGCTTTAGGGGTGTCAGTGAGGGGCAGGTATCTCTTGTTCAACTTGGTGGTCAAGAGCACAGAGAGCCAAAGTGCTGGTTTCTGGGAGAGGGGACACAAGGCAACTGCATGACGAAAGTGAAGCAGAAAGTACCTGGAGGAACACAAATGAGAAAGAGCAAAATGGAAGAAGAGGACAATTATGGAGACAGAGCCAAACAAATGTGGAAGACATAGAAACAACATTAAGGGACACAGAAAAAACTACAAGGGCTCAGATATAGGATTCAATGTCCCCGTTTTCAGGTTGTCTGTTTTCAAATACCTGTTCTCCAAGGTCTTTATCTGCTACAGGGGAGGTCTAGGCTCTTATCACAGATCAGACATCTAACCTCCAAATGGCTCATTTCATCTCAGAGGAGGGCAGTGGCAGTTGGGAGCAAATTTCAAAGCTGCTCAGCCAGTTGCTCAGCCTCTCCACATGAAAGAGCTTTGCTTTACAGGACTCGATAACTGGAAATTGGTCCCACACAGGCTGCAATACTGATGTGTAATTGTTACTGACCTCTGAAAAGTGATCAGTTTTCAAGTATGGCAATACAATTGCCTGATAGCTCAGCCTCTGTCAGGCAGGGAACATGTCATGCAAAGCACTGCTTTTGCCTTTCTTCACTGAGAAACAGAGCAGGAGCTCTTTTACCTGGAATAGTTTTGCCTTTGTGCATTATTAACTTATGTGTATATATATATATATGCTACAGAGTACATAATATATAATGCATAGGTATATAATGTACATATAATTTGCATCTATGGATTTCAGGGGATAGTTTCAGGAGAGGTCTTATCACTCTACAATTACGTGAAAGGAGCTTGTAGCAAGGTGTGGATTGGCCTCTTCCATGCAGCTAGGGACAGGACAAAAGGAAATGGCCTTAAGCTGCACCAGGGGAGGTTCAGGTTGGAAATCCAGAAGATTTTTTTTCACTAAAAGGGTGGTTAAGCATTGGAACAATCTTTCCATGGGAGTGGTGGGGTCACCATCCCTGAAGGTGTTCAAGAAATGCCTGTACATAGCACTCAGTGCCATGGTGTAGTTGACAAGGTGGTGTTCAGTCAAAGGTTGCATTTTATGATCTTGGAGGTCTTTTCCAGCCTCAGTGATTCTGTGATTCTATGGCTTATATGTATTATACATGAAAAAGCTTGAGCTTTTAAGTCCATTGTGAATTCTCTTGCCCTTCACTTAGTAGGGCACATGATTTAATAATGAAAATGGAAAACAAAAATATGTGAGAGGTACCAACATGTTAAAGTGTTGATCTTTTCAGTTTTTAGGGACCCAAGAGATAACAGATCCTGTGCAACTGCAAAAGCATCTCTGAGGCAGGTTTACATCCAGTAATTTGCATGAGCAATGTTTACAGCAGAATATAAAATGAGGATAAGCATCAGGAGAAATTTGTGGGAAGTCTGATGAAAAAAAGAGCACTGTGGTTTATAGTTTGTCACAAATAACATGGCAGGGCTTGACGCACATGCAGAAGACCTACCAGTACAAATAAAATACAATGTACTTGATAAGATACAATATACTGTACTGTCACTTCTGGGCAAAGTAGGAGTCTCTGAAGTTGCTCTCTTGTCACACTTGCCACATTGCTTTGTCTCAAGGGCAAAACAAATCAAGAGACACGAACATCTTGATCCTGAAATGTAAGACAACATTGTGAAGTGTGAAGTATGCAGGCAGGGAGAGATCATTTGATACAATTTGTTACAAGAAATAATACAGAAACCATATTTGCAAAAGCCTATGGTGTTTCCATTCATAAGGAGAATTAATTACAGACACAGTCTGATGAGAAGTCAAAACTAAATAGTGATCAGTAGAAGTCCAAGTCAAACAAGTCTAAAGAAACACAGTTGTCAGTACTGCTGGAAATTGACCCATTTCTCAAATATGAAGATGATCCCCAGGGAGAGCAGACCACAGGGCAGGCACAGTGGCAGCTGACTTGCAGAGAAGCAGTGTCTTCCTGCCTCCTACAACAGCTTTGACTTCCTCAAGGAGCTTTCTCACTCTGTGTTGAAAGGACACTGAGTGTGGCAAAGACACTCACTGCCAAGTGGTAAAGCCTTATGGCCAAAACTTATTCTTGGCAGTGTTCAGAAGAAAATCCACAGAATAAAGCAGAAGTGCGCAGAACAAAGGGATGGCCATTGCTGGTGGGAGCTTGAAATGTTATCTGTGGTAGAAGAGGAAGACGCTGCACAAGTTACTTTAGTTTAAATTTGTGCCCTAAATTATCATCTTGCTGGAAATTTTTTGCAGACGTAGCTGCAGCTGAGGTAGGAAGGCAGCATGTCCTGCAGTCCCCAGTGCAACCCAAGCCCTCTGTAGTGTGGAGAGGCAGGAATGACAGGTACATCCCGTTGCTGCTGTTGCCAGCTCAGATTCACAGAACAGTCTATGTGTCACACATCCCTGCACTGTGGTCAGGTGAAAGTGTTCACAACATGTGGGGTTGACTTCAGCACCCACACTTAGAGGTATTTGCTCTGAGATCTGCACCAGGGCTCTGCTGAGCTGTGAGTGCACTTTCGCTGTTTTACACAGCTGATTGTTGCCTGATGGCATTTGCTATTAATCATAAAATATTGCTTAGAATTTTTTAAAAAATCATATTATTTGGAGCATTGTCACATAGAAACTTTCTCTGGACAGACATAACCTGGATAACCTGGAATGCAATGTTCTGTTTATTACAGTGGGGCTATATATGTATTCAGAGATTGTCCCATTATTATTCTAAAAGAGCACAGAGTTTGATCAGACAAGTAACTGTCCTCTCAAGCCAGAGTAAAGTCAGGACTCTTACAGTCAGCATATTTCATATTTTAAGTGCTCCACCTTTCCAGCCTAAACAGAGGCTGAGAAATCACATAACAATGAAATATTAATGCACATTATTTTCTTCAGAGTATTTTCTTCAGAGAAAGAAGATCTTATAAGGTGATGCTAATAGTTGAATTATACTGGTTTTGGCTTAACACATGCCCTTTAATGGGTGGATGCAACTACCATAATGATTTCTTCTGTTATTTTGCAGAATATAATAATAGCAGAGCACAGCACAGATGGTCCAATGTCATCTGATGCATTTAATCCCAGGCAAAAATCCAGGAGGCCATTTAGGAAACAACAAGCAAGCTTTGTTCACATTATAGATCTTTGAAGAAGTGCAAATATCTAGCTGAGTGGTGTACTTTAAATTTTGTAATAATTGATGAATTGATTTAAAAGAAAAAATCTTTAATCTGGAGAAAGTTGAGTACTATATTTGAATTAACATTAGAAAACAGGCCTAGCTCTGGATACTCAATTATCCCACCTGTTCACTGAAACACTTCTACAGTCAAGGCGAAAGGGTGAAAAAGAGATCCAGCATCTATCCATATAAGGATTTTTTTTCTTTGTTTGTTGAGCCATGAGTTTTGTAGCATGGAGATGAATCAGATTTCAGCATGAATATGATATAGCTCTGTGAGAAAGACAGTTCCAACTATTAAGCCGTCAACACTTCCAAAATTAGGTAACAGAAAGAAGAAGGGGGATGTCCTGTTGGGATTACAGCAGACTGCCTGAACATGCTGTTGCATCTCAGAAAATTAATCATCTCTTGCAGCTCATATCCAAGAGATGGCTTTGGGCAGGTGGTGGTACGAGGTTGTCTGATGCTGAAGGGGACTTTTGAGGATGCAGGAATGACAGGCAGCACTGCGGTCAGCAGAGACAAGACTGCCAAGTTCCTGTGCAAAGCAAACAGAAAACTCATCCTGTTTCCCTTGCCTCTCTGCAACCACTTCCTATTTTTAAACTGGGGTTTGTTGCTGACTATAAAAGAATGTAGTAATAACCTGAAATGACAAAATTCCTCATTTGATGGGTATGTGCAAGCTTTGAAAATCTGCTTAGGTTCCTAATTCCTTCTGGTATGGATGGAGTGAGATGCCTGGATACCTCTTATCAGAAATCAAAGTTTTCTCTTGCTGTTTTTATATTCTCTCTTCCCTGGCTAGCCCAGGCAATCCCCTTGTGTATTCCAAGAGAGGGACTTGGACAGGATGGCAAGGGCTTTTTGCTCATTCAGGATGGGCTGACCTGATGGGCACAGCAGGTGCCTCATCACCTATCTTTCAGAGCCTCTGTCTGCTGCCCACAGGAGGGGTCTGCCTGGGGTGGATGATGCACCTGGACATGTGTGTTTGTGTCCTATGTGTCCACCAGTGAGTATGTCTTGCCTGTTATGTATGATGAAGGATTTGCAGCAATGCTCATTGCTTGTTGACCATGAGGCTGTTGTGTGTGCACTCATGGCACAGATTTTAAAAGAAACACCCTTTCCTCATATTTAATAATGTATTTTTATTTTGGTGATTGCCATTGTGAGGCTCAGCCAGTTATTCGCTCTTTGAGTAGTTTGTTTTGGTCATCTCCTAGGCCCTGCAATATAACAGCCTGTCATGTGAAATGTAAGCACAATAATGCAGCTGTAGCTGTAAATCAGGGAAATTAGTGAGAGACCAGTTCTCTCTTACACTTGAAATCCATCCTGCATTGAGCAAGGCTCTGCTTGGAAGACCCTATGCATGCTCCTTCCCACAGCAGAAGGTGACAAAGGGTGCTGTTCAGTCTGCCATTCCCATGTACAGAAACCTTTCACAGCCCTGTTTATCCCCTCTCCCAGAAGGCAAGGCTGGTGCCCTTCCCACTGGTTGCTCTTGTTTGCTTAGCCTGGTCTCTGGGCAGTATTCCCTTTGCTAATTCCAGCTGAAGTCACCTCCTGAGCTGACAAAGCTGGCCAGTGGACTGCCCTGCCCAGACTGCTGTCATTGCTCATTCCTCTTGCCAGAAAAATACTTTTTTTTTTTTTCAATTTTCAGATTTGGCCAACCAATAAGTAAAAACTTTGTCTCCCTAGCAGAGGTGAGGTCATGCAGATACTGAGCAGATCTGGGAGTTTGAATGAGCCAGTTATGTCAGCTAGTTAATAACTTCACTGTTGTCATTTATTTGTCATTCATCCAGAAGAATCCAAAAGTGCTTTGCATTCTTTACAACCAGATTACAAGCCCTTCTTGCTAACAGGGCTGCTTCACAGCCCTCTGAGAGCCTATCACCCCTTGGCAGCAGTGCAGAGCTCCTCAGTGGTACACTGCAAAGACTAAGGTGGGTAAGTGCAGTAGGCAGAGAGTTGGGTGCTCTGCCCAGGTGACCATTTGGATATTGTCCTGTAGCCCTGGGCTAAAGCTTTCTATCAGTATAGACACTGTGGAAATGAACAATGGCATCAGGACCACCATGCCTATGGAACAGAACCCTCTGATACTGCCAGAGGACTCTGATCTGCACTGCCTGGGCCTCTCAGTAACCTGGGCATGTGCTAGGAGACTTAGCTGTTTCTCAGTGATGTTATTGGAAATATTACATATAAATTCAGTACTCAGAATCCCTTCATTCTCTTGTTAACGATGGAAAATATCATTGGCTGGGATATCTCAGAAATAGTTTGTATGGAGGAATTCAGTTTTACTTGTGTTTTGAGGAAGGTTTAGAACAAAACAGTGCATGCCTTGCCATGGCACATGTTGCTGCACTGCACTGAGAGAGAGAGAAGCTGCATGAGTGAGTACACAGTACACTAACCTCCCAACACAAATCCCATCACGTAGCTGTTCAATAAGTTTTGTGTCCCCCTCTTCTGGCACCTCTGCTCCAGATAGGGGTTGCGATATTTTCGGATACACTGGCAGTCCAAATCCATGCCTCTTTTCAACATTTGAGTAAACAGAGTCTTTTCTATGACGGGCACTGGTGTTTTGGTGTTGGTTTTTTCCCCCTCTATCTGAATGGCTTATGAAGTGAAACAAAACAGTGAACACTTGCCTGAAGTTTTCACACTGCTTGTTGTTTCCCTGTGAGCAGGAAAATTGATAAGTACAGCACTTTGAGGTGTTTGTGTGTGGCTCTCAGAGCAGCTTGCTCTGAGAGTTAGAAGGCTTGTGTCCCCTCAAACTTTCTGAGGCCTTGAGTGGGAAGAGATGTTAAAGGGAGGAATAAGGACATGCCAAATTCCCCTGCATTCTCTCCGGCCATGCTGACCACTTTGGGCCATCTTCCCATCCAGCACAGAGCCATTCCCTGACACACTTACTGTCCTATCTTAGCTTTTCTCCTGTCCTCACACATGTTCCAGCTCATCACCACATTTTTTTCCCAGTCCTTGACCCAGGAAGAGCTTTTTGCTAGTTTGTTTGGTTTTTTTTTAGTTTTTTTGGTTGGTTGGTGTTTTTTTTTTGTTTTGTTTTTGTTTGATTTTTTTTTTCCTTTTTTCTCCTTTTAGGCTCATGGAAGTGCTCTAGATATTTAAATATTTTGCTGTTCTCCTTTTATGTGTGTTTTCTTTTTTTTTTGTTTGGTTGGGTTTTTTGGTTGGTTTTTTTTTGGTTATTGTTTTGTTTTTTGTTGTTGGTTTTTTAAGGAATGTGAATACTGACATTTTTTTGGCTGACACAAAATTATGTGTCTTGGAAAATGAATCTTATATTCCCTTTTGTTTTTATAGCCTGGACTCTCCTGCCATACTGTGTTTCCTGTGCTGCCTCACACTCCTCCCTGAAGGGAAATGAGTTGGTGTGATGGGATCACAGTTGCAAGGGAGATGGGAGATGACCTATAATATAACAGACATTGTCCTTGGAAGAAACACATTTAAGCAAAGCTCTTTTCCATGAAAATACATCTTCAAAAGGACATTTAGGTATTTATAACTAATGTAATTAACCCCATTGGTCCTATTTCATTTTTGAAAGCATATGGGAAAGAACAAGTGTTACTTTGAGCATTTTCAGCGGGTTAGCAAATCCTGGGGCAAAATAACTAATACTCAGGGAAGTGTAGGATTAGAAAGAATCTTGGTGAAGTGGAAAACATGTAGATTGTTTCTTTTGCTACAGTTTCCACTGTTTCATTTCCTGCTCCTTTGCTGCCAGTCTCAAACACACAAGAACAAGACAGAGACACTGATGCCTACAGGTCTGAGAGGAATCCATGTCAGTCCTGTCCTTTGGGTTCCACCACCCATCTGTCTCAGCCAGTGAACATGCCATTCAACCCCTCAATTGATTTTGCTGAAATGAAGAATACAGCTATTGCTGGGGTTCATGATATCTGTTATTTCCCTGTAGCTCAATATAATTATTTTGGTTTAATCTGAAGGGGAAATGCCCAGCAACAGCACACATTTCAGCCATGCCCTGTTTCAGAGTTTTGATTTGCCACTGCAGAGCAACTGCTGAAATCACAGCTAGTTCTCAAAGCTTCTGCTAAAAGTCACCTTAGGTGCCACCTATGATAATACAGCTTCCAGCTCTCTGAGATACATTATCTACATATAGTACATCCAGTGGCTATTCCTCCTTACCAAAGGGGAACAAGCAATAGCTTGGCAACTTGCTGCAATCAGAGTTGACACTGGGACTCATAGTGTTCAATGTCTTTATCAATGACCTAGGAAATTACACTGAGCATACCCTCTGCAAACTGGAGATGGCACTAGACCTGAACCTTGGCTGAGATCCTGAAAGACAGAACGTCACCGCAAACACACCTGGATAAATGGTTCCCTGGTCACACTGCAGCCTTGTGAAGTTCAGCCAGGAGAAGTGCGAAGTTCTGGAGCTGGGGTGGAATAATCTTGTGCCTCGGCACAGGCTGGGCAGTGACAGGCAGAACAACACCTGGATGAGAAGGACTGAGAGGTTATGGGGCATGCCAGAGTCAACGGTAGCCAGCTGTGCTCCTGTCATGGATAAGGCAAGTTGAGCCTTCTATTCAAGGGGATGTAGAAAGACTGGAGAAAATTCAATGGAGGGTTTCAAGATGTTGGAACCTAAATCAGAACCTGTAAAGAGGGGCTGAGGTTGCTGAGTTTGCTTAATCTGATGAAGACAAGGTGAAGAACAGATCTTATAGAAACCTACAAACTCTCAAAAGAGAGTTAATAAGACTGAGAATGCAAATTATTCCTAGCTGTTATAGGCGATAAGACAAAGGGCAAGGGCAACAACCTGTAGCATAGATTGTCCAGGATGGGCATTGAGAAAAGCACTTTCACCAGGAGGTTGGTGCAACACTGGAGTGGGTTACCCAGGAAGGTTTTCTATCACCACCCTTAAAGGTTTTTACAACCTGGCTAGATAAAGGCACAGTTGACCTGATCTCATGTTGGTGATAGGCCTCTTTGAGATGGAGATCAGACTAGAGACCCCCCAGAGGTCCAACTGACATTTCTGTGGTTCTTTGATTCCTTCACAAACTTAAGTTTGGAGGCAAAAGTCCATTCTCCCATGCACACATGTGGGAGAAATCTCTGAGTTTCCCTGCCTCTATCTGTAGCAGTGTCCTCCTGCTTCTGCACTGGACCAGCAACACCTGATATTCATTTGATGATGTGCCACATAAGGTCTATGATTATCTTTGGATCAAAGATTAATTTGGTGACAGTCATCAGTTCCTCATAGAATTGCTACCTACAAAGTTTTCTTTTGATTATATCTCTTATGCATCCCCGCCTGGTGGAAATCAGCAGCTTATTTTTCTTAATTTCTGTTTCAGGCCTGGCTTTTCAAACTGAGTATGAAGTTCATTTATCAGTCTAGATAATAGCTGCTGGCTGAAGGTGTAGCAATCTCCAGGTTGTCCGAAAGAGATGGGAGAAGCTGTACATGAATGGGGTTTGATGCAGGAAGGTGATGAAGAGTGCTTGTTCCACATGCTCTGTAATCGAGTTAGTGCATGACGAATGTACAAAAGGGCAACACCACTCTAAAATACTCCCAAAAATGACTGTACATCCATTGATTTTTCCTTTTTAATATTTCCAAGATGCTTTTAACTACTGAAAGCCACCTGTGCTTTCCATTATGAGAAAATCTGCTTGTGACAGTGCCCTTTTCATTGGGTTTTAATATGTGAAAAGGGCATTCTGAATTTCTTTATTTTATTTAAATGAATAAAACTTCAAAGAGCTCCTACAGATGACTTGTAGACTCTGCAGCCTTGGCAAATTTCCTCATATAATTTGCTAAGAATGGTATTACCTGCACTGCTGATAAAGGTCCCACTTCCCAACTGTTAGTTAGTCAGTCTTTAAATCCCAGCAAAGGCCTGCTATTGAAAGATTATCTTTCTGTGATCTCTCCCTTGGCATATCCAAGAATAATGAATAACAAAGTCTTTTACTTCAGCTCCTAAAGCCCATGAACTGCATTTTCTTAATAAATTAAATCAAAGTCCAGCATCTCAGTAGTAAAATCTGCGTTCTTCAGCATCCTATCTACAGGACATTTTTCATTTTACAATCAGGAAATTAAAACCTATTACCTAATTTGGTTTTGAGAAACAGCACAGTAATTTGCTGCAAAGCTATGAGTGCTGTGTTTGCTGCTGAGTATTACTTACCATGAGAAAAGAAAATTAACCTAGATTAATTATGAAAAATACTTTCTGCATGTGAATGTTCTGAACATGATACACTTGCCTGCCAAGGTTTAATATATTTTCAAGCTGAGTTTGGAAAATAAAGACTGTGAATACTGATACAACGATGGGATGTAAAAAGCCATAAAAACCATCCTGATTTGAGGGACCTAACTCTGCTTCCATTTAGCCTCATTAGTAAAGAGATCACACTCCCCAAGACACAAAAGCCAAAACCAGATAAGAGACTGAAGTATCCAATACAGTGTGCAGCAGGATGAACCTGTTTGTGTCTTTATTCCTTTTTTAAATAAATGTCTAGTGCCTTATTGATAAATAAAACAAAACAAATCAAGAGAAACTATTGCTGTCATTTAATTAGATAGTGGTGTTTGTGAATAGCAACTGATGGGCTTTTTCTGTTTTTAACTTTGAATATCTGGGGTCAGGTGTAACATAGGTCACAAATCAAGTGATTTTTCTGGTAAACCAGTAACTCTCAAAGATTTTGCATTAATTCCTTTTCTCTGTTTTGTGCAATGTTTGTGCTTGCCCTCCCCAGGCTGAGCAGCAGCTCAGTCCCATGAAGTCAGGGCAGCCAGGAGAACCTCATGCTCCTACCATGCAGATGTCTGTTGGCTGGTCTGTTACCAAGTTAGTATCAACTATCTGGTCCTTGTCTAGACTAAGTTGTGATTATAATCAATAATTAGTCACTAGTTTTCTTCAATCTATCAGCTATTAGAATTAGGTAAGGAAGAAGAAACTGCTTTTTTTAATAAATCTGTAGAAGAATGAGAACTAGAAATGAGGGAAGCAACTCTGTCCCATGCATCTTTTCAAACAGAAGATGTCTTACCTGTAAGCAAAGTGTGGCTCAAGGAGCAAGAATGAGACTGCACATGAATGGGCAAACCAAAGCTGCTGAGAAGACTCCTCAGTCAGCTTTTTACTTCAGTTACACTGTTATGCAAGATCATTACAATTACCTCCTTCCATTCACTTTCTTTTCAAAAATTGTGTTGTAAGAAATACCAGAAAAAAAATGAGCTGAAAAGAGAGCAATTTTGGCCATGAAAAAAACTACACCTGACTAAAGCAAGCATGGGAAGAGAAGCCTTTCATCACTTCACTAAACCTGTTAACAACCAAAGGTAGAATTTAGATCTGAGTAGTTTATTCAATTCAAAAAGTTTGTAGGAGTTGGTGATTTCTCTAATTGAGTTGAGCTTTGCTGCCTCTCAAGCATGAGGTGGTGTTTGTTTATCAGAGGCTTGTCAGGCTGAGGTTTGCCTTTCAAATGAGTGTAATGATTGTAATAAAATACTTTTCACTTCTAAATGCCCTTTCATCTGAGATGCCAAAGCACTTTGCACAAATTAATACTATACCAATGTGTAGGTATGTATTATTATCCCAGTGGCAGCAGAATTAGAACATAGGAACAGAGAGAGAAAATGGTTTACTCATGCTGGTGACAAAAAAAAAGAAATAGCACAAGTTGCTGCATAAACCAAACACGATTCACCTACAAATCTGCTGTTCTCTGTGTGTCAGTGCTGAGATGATGCTTAGCTTTTTTTCTGTCTCAACCGTTACACTGGTTGTGGGTTTTAAGTTATTTTTGTGATGCTGAGTATTCAAGGGCAAACACAACTTTCATAGGAAATACCTTCTTTCCAAACTGGAAAGGGTGAGGGAAAAGACAAAAGTGTTGATGGGTAACTGAAATCATCTGAATTTCCATCTCAAAGAGATAAGTGCATCTTATTCTAATAAGCAGGGACACCCATGCTTCTGGTAGTTTGGAGTAGCTACATGCAAGCTGGGTAAGAAGGTACTTGAAAGAAAAGGCATGTTTTCTCTCTCCTCCCCCTCTACTCACCTCTACCTCTACCTCTCATGAGAAGTGCTGGCTGCCCAAGTGCTTAAAGTCCACTATAACTGGGATTTTAGACTAGTGAAATATCAAAAGAGTTGTCACAGCCCCAACTAGTATTGCAGTCACTGCATAAACTGTGACTTTCAATGCAAATCAAGGTAAACTTAACATACCCTAAAGGACTTAATCTAGTGAGACTGGGTAGACTGTGCAGAAGGCTTTGTGCAAACACCCTCACTATTGTGTGCCGCTTTGATGGTGGAGCCCAGGGTGCAACCAAGCTCAGCAAGAACAATTGGGCAGCACAGGTCATGCTGCATCACGCTGTGAGCTGGGCTGGGGAAGAGGCATCACCATGCCAGAGAACCCTAACTCCTTTGCTGTCTGTCCACATTACTGCTTACACTGGGCTGCAGGGAGGCTCAAAGCCTGCAGGGATGGGGTGTGTTTGGGTCTGCCTTACATCCACCCAGATTGTATGAAGAGGCAGGTTGGAGCCTATGAAACACAGAAGGCACTGTGGTCTGCTCTCTCCAGAGCCTGTTGGAGTTTACACCATAATGAACTCTTATACTGTGTCTAAAGAGATGAATCAGAGACAGTGAGCAAGCCCAGTCTTGAGAAAAGCCTCAAACTATGCCTAACGTGCCAAGTGAGAAACTTGCTCTGTGTCACTTTATCTTGAAGTAACCGAGAACACAGCTCTGAAAGTGCAGCTGATACCAGTGTCCTTGTTTGAGGTAAGCTTTGCATTTCTCACTCTGCATTTCAGTTGCTTGGAGTCCAGAAACTCATTGCAGGAATAGGCAACCAGCAGACATGAACCAGATGATGGAAGAAGATCAAGTGCACTGATGGCTATGAAGTTTTCAGAGTCCCAGGCTTTCCTGCAGCCTATCCAAACCTGCAGATTATTTTCTGGTCCTCAACACGGTGGGGTGTTTGTTGTTTGTTTTTTTTTTTTCTTTTAGTTATTTAGCGTTTGGATTTCTTACTGACTGAAAAACACCATGTTTCCCAGTGTCATCAGGATAGTTTCAGATTTTCTATTCGGCAGTTATCTCAGTGGAACAGCAGTTTCCCTCCTCCCATCTGTGCTCTGTGCTGAAACAAAGAGGAAACTGGTGTCTGCTTGTTTTACGCAGCTTGACCCCCAGCCTGCAATTTTATGATTTGTGTGGCAGTGAAAGGCAAAGAAAGGGAAAAAAAGCAAGAGCACAGGGAAGACAAGGAAAAAGAAGCTTCATTTTCCCCAAGCTGCCCTAGGACTGACCGCAACCCAGCTAGGGCTGATTTGTGGCCATCGAGTAAGCGAACACAAAAGCATCAGGGAAAAGGCACAAAAGGCTCTCCTTAGAGATTGACAGCTTGTTAAGGTCCATTATTAATACAAGTTCAACTTAAGTGACAGGGTCACCTATATGATGCTGTTTGGGCTCCCTGCCCTGGTCAAATAGCATTTTGCTTTATTTTCATTCAGAGGGTTTATCTTATAGACACATAACCCTGAATTAACCAACCTTTATCCTCAGTTATCTGATTTTTTGGACTGTGCACTAACTTAAAACTGAGTGAAAGGATGCCACACTCACCACTAGCTTCCCTCATCCTTAGCGGAAGGAGAAATCACTTGAATAAAAATCTGCTTTTTTTGTTTGAACTTTTAAAATTGCATTTTATTAAGAAAATTAAATCAATTAGTGGCAAAGGACTACATGAGAAGTCTTACAGTGGTCTATTATTTAAAGGTATTTTTACCGATTTCTAATATAAAAGCTGTGTACTAGGGATCCTGCAATCCAGGATGATGATTGACGTCCTGAAGGACCTGACAAATGGAAGAACCATTTCTCATTGCCAAAACAGTAAGAATATTGCTTAAGAGAAGACAGTTTACCAAGAGAAAGCTAAAGAGTTTACTGTAATGTCTGCTGGTGTTTATTACAAGATCCAAACTTAATTACTCTTATTTTATTACCTCCTTTTCTGTGAAGCACTTAATGAGACCATTCCAGAGAAACTTCAATTAAATGAGGTGTTGATGTTTCAAAATATTATATATATGGGTTTTAAGGAGTATTCTATGTATGGGAGAAATAAAGGAAAAATACATGTTTTTCAAGCAGTATAATCTATTTGGTTATCAGACACCTCCCTACTGGCAATTCCTGTTAAAGATCAAGATATGAAGAACTTTTTTTCTTGCCACAAATAACTGAAAAAGAATGACTTAACTGGGCATGCACTTTCAGCAGCTGGTATAGCCAGTCTATGCTGCTCCCGTTTCCCAGCAGCATTCCAGCTGGGAGGCATACAGGATGTTAATGGAAGTTAAGGGTAAAGTGATCTAGTCCATGTCTGTCCTACTTTTTCCTTTGCTAAGAAGCTGGGCAAAGTCCCTGGATCCTTCACACAAGTAGCAGTACAGGATGGCTTAACTTAACCAGTCTGTTCTGGGGTTTACCGATTCTCACATTTTGCATGAAAGTCAGCTTGTGTTTTAGAAACCCACTTCTTTTGTCCTTTAGAAACCAATACCAATTTGAACACATAGTAAAAACTAGTGGCAGGGTGAAGAGAAAAAATAAATAAAAGGCTCAGCAGGTGTAAATCAGCATGATTCTATTGACTTTAGTGGAGCTACACCAGTGTGAGCAAACTGAAGTTATCATCACTGTTATCACTGAGTATGTGTCAGTCTTTTGGGGACCAGATTTATCTGCAACAGCTTATTTTATTATCCTTTTCCTGCCTAGTCCATCCTTGCTTTGCATTTTATTGTCATTGCCTCTGTAATAATCAACCTTTTTCTCTTTTAGATCCTGACGTTAAGCATTGTGCAACTTTAACAGTGGTCAGAGTCAGAGAAGAGGCCACCTACATAGTATGACCCTTCCATGATATTTAGGCATTAAAAGAAAAATCTAAGAAACTAGGACAATTTGCTTAAAAAAAAAAAAAGAAAAAGTTGTGTGAGTTTAAGGCTGCTCAAGGGCAACCTTAATTTATGTGCCAATAAGTTACACAAATATTTTCTCTACTATTCAATTAAGAACAAGTAGTTTCCTTGGCAACGGCCACATTACATGGAACTTACCCGAGCTCTGAGTTCCAGCAGAGTACTTTCCCTAAGAAAGGAACATACTCATCTATCATGTAAATGTCTAATTTGTACACGGTTTTGAGAGAGAGGGGAGAAAATGGAATTTCCGGCAAATTAACACAGCCCTTCTCTTTTGCTGGAGTCAGATCCATGCTTTTTTCTGTAGTTTTCTTCTGCTTTTTGTTTATATCTCAATGTTCACTTGTCTATTAAAATTGTAAAAGAGCAGGATTGTGCACTGGATATAATAAAAACTGCAAAAGGAGGGCAGGCTGCTGTTGAAAAGTGTAGTTGGTTGGGTCTGGGTTAAAAACAGGAAGGTGGCACTCTTCTTCCATGTGGAGTTGCTACTAAAAGTGCTTTCTGGTTCAGTTATGATGATGATTAGTTCTTTTGTGAGCAAAAATCAAGGATTTCAGCCTGATTACACATCAGATTGTTATTTTCTTTTAAACTACACCTTTCTCAGTCATGCATTACTTGGTGCTGTAACTCTTGCCAGGCTCCTGGTCCTTTTGCATGCAGGTCCCTTCGAAGGTGGGTGGGCAGCATGTACTGCATGGCTGTTGCTGTGCTAGGAGCCCTCTACTGTCCTGAGGCATTTCCCAAAACAAACTGAACAGCTGGAGTCAGAGCCAAGCCAAAACATCATTTGTGGGTGTGGAAACATGCAGCTCTGTAGTAAGGGGAACAGCCTCCCCCACATTCACCTCGGAGGGAATGCCTTGCTCTCCACATGCTCTTACCCCAGTGAAGACTGTACCAGCTTCCCCAGGAAAGCTCTGGCTCTGTGCTCTTATTTGCATAACCCTGCCATGGAAAATGGATTTGGCATTGTTAGATTTAATCCCCATGGAACTGTTTTTCTGCAAAGCTGGAATAAAATAAGTCCCACTGCTTTCATCTCCTGGCTTACCTTCAATCCATAAATCAAATTAGGTTTTTAAGATGTTGTTCTATAGCTTTTTCCTCCATTCCTGTGCCCGTTGACACTGTGAAGCTAGAAATCCTTATTTTGAACTGTTTGCAGCCTTCTGCTCTTGAAAAACTTTCACCATCTTTGAAACCATAGGTACTCTCTGTCAGGAAGAGAGGGTCCTTTCCAGCCCCTCTGTGTTAGTGGCAATATTGCTGTGGAGTATAACAGTTGCAGAATACTGTATTCTCTATGCTATTCAATTTTCCTTCCATCTATTTGCTTTAGTTCCATAAATACCAAAGGAATCAGTTTCAACCATATCTTTTATCTTTTGCACATCCAAGCTCAAGTAGGATTATTTAATAGGCTTACTATGGCAGTGCTTTTGCTATTGAACTGCATTCTGTTCTGAAGGAAAAGCAGTTCTGAGCAGCTTTGCAAAATTTGCTTCTTGCACTTAGCAATTAGATTGTTTTCTGCTTTACAAGTCCCTAAGGTACCAGACCCCAGAGATAATATGTAATTGCACTGCTCTAAGTCCAGGTCAGCGTGAAGATGTGATTGTGACATGTATCTTTCTTTTTACTTGATAAAACTTAGAGGGTTGGCTGTTCAGTGGTGAACATTAAGGTTTATGGACTATGTCACAATTTATTTCCCTTAAGTGCCTGAGCATTGTAAATGATGTGACAGATAAACACAGTCTCATCATGGATCTCATCTAGATCTGCTCCCCTCCCTTACGGCATTTAATTGTCTCAGTCTTCAGTTGGCGTATCTGCCCCTTAATTACATTCTGCAACATACATACAATTTCTCTAGCTGCTTTGGAGGTTGGGAAATGAAAAGTCACTACACAGTCACCTCATCTCTTAGCAGACAGTATGGGGTGAAACAGGAAACACAGGTCACTGCCTGTTGCTGTCTGTGCAGACAAGGTCTGATTTTTCTTTTGTCCAGTGGGAGCTGATACATTTTTGCTAACTTTGGGTTATTTTTTCCTTGTCCTGCTAACTGTAGTGAGAAGCTGCTGCAAACTGGGATTTTGCTAGCTCAGGAGGAGTGTGAGTCTTTTCCTCATTTTCTGGGGATGAGGTAAAGGCAGCCCAGGATCAGTATGGTGACTTGCAATTAACCTGTTTGCTTGTATGTGTTAGACTGTGTAAATATCTTGCTGTGGGTTTGTGCTTTTTTTAAGTTTTCTTCCCCCCACTAGTATACTCCCTAATACAGTAATGATGCTAAGTTACCTGGTCTATTCATCAAGTACTGTATTATGGTGCTATGCCAAAAAGAAATCACTTCTAAGACCCATTTTGAAATAGATGCTAAATATTGTCTTGACTCCTTACAGTTACACTGTTTGACAGCATCACTCAGAACTCATAAAAAACCTGGTTTGTTTCTTCAATTTCTAAACTCATCATAACCTTCCTTGGAGCTCTGAGCAATTCAGCCATGCCGTTCTCATAAATCTGGACATATTTTTTAATCAAAATCACTCTGACATACCATTAATTCTCCTTCCTTCAGGTCATATAATATTCCAGGCCACAACGCTGAACATATTGAGCAATATCCTAGCAAATACTTTCCATATCCCTTTTGCACACTATCTATTTTTAAGAAATCATAATTTAAACATTGGAGAGATGAAGTATTTTTTTAAATATCAGAGGAACACACTTAACATGTCTCTTCATATAGGCAGAGTAAGTCTGCCCACCTCTAGTCAAAGCACATCCAGCTAGGCCATTGTCTCTAATGGTGTTCAGGGACAGTGGACAACAGACCAAGACATCCAGGCATGTAATAAGATTCAGTTAACCAGTGCTGGAGTGCTAAAACCCCATATGGACACAGTGGAAACAACCAGTCCTCTGTTAAAATGCAAGACTTTATTTTAATCACAGCAAAATAATAATTCAGAGGGAGGGGTTTTTTCCACCTTGGTGTATAATGCCTTTCCTACTAAAAGCTTGAAGTTAGGAAGAAGGTAAATGATGAGGGAGCATAAGAAAGCTCTTTTTTGAGCTAGGGGTCACTTATATAAAAGTTCCTCTTTAGAAGATGACCTTCCATCTCTAATCCTGAACGCTCTGCTGACGATTGGACTCACCCTTGTTTTGAAGAACCCCCTTGAACTGTTGAAATACTAGAGCATTGTAATAGACGTGTATGCCACAGACACAAAAATGGTCTTTGCCATTAATCATTTCCTCTTAAACTTTGTTTTCTGAGGAAAGGAAGTGTAATTACTTATTTTTGCCAAAAGAGTTAAATAGGTGACTTAACATGCTTGTTGTACATTATTTAGCTGCCTAATACACTACATCTCTCTATTTTCAAGACAGATTACTGTGCCAATTCTTTTTGATGCGGTCTTCATGAGTACAGAAAGCCCATACAACAACCCTCAACTTGTAAATGGAAACGTTTTGGAACAAGTTCTGTGAGTCTGACAATGACTGCATTGATCAGAGTATTGAGACAGGAGTCTGCTCTTTTACATTCACAGAAATAATGGGGAAATGGTGCATAGGTAAGAAGTTACATGCAGAAATACAGAGACAGACGAGCTTTTCACCCACTCCAGGAGCAAGGCACTGCTATTTCCTTCACATAAATAACATGGGAAATGCACCTGTCAGTGCCACCCTATGGCTTTTTTTGTTGCAGTGGCCATAATGTAACTGAGAGCTGAGAATGGTACAATGTGCTTTGTTCAGCCATCTGCCAAATTTAATGAAGTGATAGGGAATCTTTTAAGCTGGATTTGGCCTGCATCATATGATTAAATGGGGGAAGTGTCCCTACTCTGTGTTAGATGTGCTTTTGGGTAAAGATCATATTTGCTTGGTTGCATGAATTAAGGGTAGTTTACCTCTCTGCCTTCATAAGGTTCAATAAAAAATTCAGAATTATTTGATACCCCTTTAATTTTGATGCCTATCTTTCATTTTGATGGCAAGAAGCCAAATTTCTGCATGCCTTACTAACCTCTACTGAATATTCTTTATCTTTTTGAATTGGCCTCTTTTGATTTCATGAGAAAGACCATTTGCTCCAGAAAACACAGACTGCATGAAGATCTATGCCTGTGCTAGCCACCTGGATCCAGCAGAAACAGGTTTCGCATTAAAATTTCCTCTTGCAATAGGCAAGTCAATACATTTAATCTGGATGCTGTTGCTCCAGGGGCTTGTGGAGGCAGAGGTACAAAACTAACAATTTCTTCCAGTTTGAGGTGACAGCTCAGAACCTCCCCTGGGCAGAAAACCTTGCCTATTTTTGCAATACTGGAAAGAGAGTGTGGTGAAGGAAAGCCTCAGACACTAGGAAGAACATATTGCATTGCATTATTATGATTATAGGGTCTGAAATACTCAGCTGAGATCATAGCCCTGTTTTGGTAGGTGTTGTAGAAACACTAAGAGATACAGCCTTCAGGGGTTCACTGTATGGCCAGGAGAGAAATAGATACCAAGGGGATGTGGATGCAAGTCCACATTCAGTTTCATGGCAGATATATGTCATAGACACAGCTGGAAAAGATGAAGGCTTTCATTTGCGTCACATGGAAGTCTCTGACAGAGAAAGAAGCATTTCTTGGGTATCCACACTTTCAGTCTGTGGTGTGGCCCAGAAGGCAGTGATGCTAGTCCATAAGCGGACAGGCTGGCGGGATGAGCACTGGTCATCAGGTTCATGACAAACTTTGCTTGTGCAATACAGGAGTGCAACTAATATGACATGACTTCAGTGGCATGGAAACACTGCAATGTTTCTTATTTTAGGTTATGCTGCTGGTGTGATTTGGTCTTTTGTTGCATTTTGGGGGCTCAGTGTCTGAGCTGTTGGCTGTTCGAGCTGTCACTGCTTGCAGGCACTTTACTTCTCTGGCCTCTGTCTTGTCCAGAGATGCATAAAGAAGCTTCAGACTACATGGGTTAGATATCATGTTTTTTCTGTTACTCAGGATGCGAAAAACAGTGGTCCTGCATGGTATTTTTCTTCCCTGTGTGGCATCTTTGGCATAAACTTTTCCTCAGATGTGAAGAGCATAAAGGCTTTGCAGCTGGGTTGATCACTGTCCTTGCAAGCATAAAATATGGGTTCCTCTGGAACCCAGCACCACAGGGTATTTCTTAGGATAAGGACAAAGTGGAAATCTCACCAGTGCCATAAGAGATAACATTTGAGGAGGAAGCAGTAGATAACAGCCAAGGCAAGTTAGGTGAAAACAGCTTAGTGCTGACCCGGTACTCTGCAAAGTATCATCTCTGCTTTGCTTGGCAAGCTCCTACTGGAAGTAGCAGCTGATCCTACAGATTATGTGGGCAAGGGCAGAGGCTTGTGAGATGCCTTTGCGTGAGCTGGTTCTGGCCTGGAACCAGTGCTATCACCACTGACAGCTGCTACCACAAGTGTCATGGACAGACAGCACAATGCCACTATACTACTTCCAGGTCTGAGCTGATATGCCACACAGAGGTTTGCCACCCCTTTCCTCCCAGCCCTATAAGCTTCCAGAAATCCCTGCAGGATGTTCAGTGGCACAGAGCAGGTCTTTTCTGGGTATCCCATGTCTGGTATCACGCAGCTGCTGGGTAGGCAGCTATTCTGTCAACAGGCATGGGTGTTACTCTATGCTATTTAGACAAGGGAAATAACCAATGTTTTCTTAAAATCAAATAAAAAAGAAAGATTTGTGAAGCAAAACAAGATAATTTTACAGTGCCTTAACAGATTTTGCATGTCTTAATAATGATAGCCTGATCACCTCAGATGTTGTGTGGTCAGGACAGGCTGAACCACAATCATAATTTTTTTTCATTTGGTAGACAAAAGAAACACAAACAGTTCAAAAAAGACACTAAATGCCAGTGCACTCCTTTGCAACACAGTTTTTCCACTGGCAAAAGTGTACTTTTACCTTCAGATCTTGCTATGATTTTGAGTAACTGCACTTACACTGATGCATTCTGGATGACCTGGAAAAATTGTCCTGATCTGGTTCTGTGGGAAGCATGGTGTATACCCTGGGACTGTGCCTTGGGAGTGGCATAGTGAAGAAGGAAAAGCATGTTGGGGGTCCCCAAGACTCAGGCAGTGGGAAGGAAAGGGGACCAGCAAAAGTGATGACACAGGCACTGGTGGGGGGCCTTGCCCACACACACACAAAGGGGTTATATTGGGCTGGTTACAGGGAGACAAGGGTATGCCAGCCAAGACTCCTGGCAAGGATGAAACATAGTGAGCTGTCATGATTAATAATAGAGTTTAATCTAACAGTGTGAGGCGTAAAATATATTCAGAACCCACCATGTTACTGACATGCTGGAGACTCCCAGCAGAGATGTGCGCAGAGTTGCCAGATAGTGGAGAACTGGGAGATGCATACAGATTTCTGCACTCTGCTTCCTGTGTTGCAGGGCTTGAAGGCTGTGCTGTTTTTGGACCCTGATCTGTGCATCTCCCAAGCACATTGCCCACAAGCACAAAGTGACAGACCCATGGGCTCAGCAGCTGACTGCACTGCTGCTGTCACTTGTCCTGTTGCTGTAGGCAAACCCGGAGAGCCGGAGGGGCTGGGGTTCATACACAGCTGATGCTCACTATCATATGAACTCTGTAAAATGCTTTTACTTTTTTTTAAAAGCTATTTTCTTTTCTTTTGACCTGTTACAATAAAGTTGGAACATTTTAAAACCTTGCAACCTGTCCAACCCCAGAGCTTGTCTTCCAGCAACTGGCTTAGCCTTAAAACCACAAAAATTACTACCACAAAACTACAGAAACCTGTAGTAAACAACTAATTGAATAGAAGTCTTTGAGGTCTAGATTTGTGAATCAGAAACTAGTTTTTACAACCAAAAGACATAAGTTTGCTGCCTTTTGCTTACATGCAAAAAGAATGACCCTGTACTACACACAGGCAGGACACAGAAGAGAAGAAAATGGCTGCAAAACCTCATTGTGAACTCAGCTGCTGAAAGACTGGAGAATTTCGGTGAAATGTCTCTGAAACCAGTTTTAACCAGCACATTCCCAATTATATGACAGCTAAATATTTTCCTGTTGATATTACACTCCAACGTACAACCTTTACCACGTACAACCTGGACTTAGTAAACACATTTATTGTTTCATTTACCTGTTCCGGTCTTTATTGTTAATTGAATACTTTTCTATTCCTATTCTCCAAATAAAAATTATGTGCTTGGTTCCATTACAGGTATCATAATGCCAGCCTCCACAAAATGAATGCATGTTACCTCAGATAGTCCCTGAATTTAGGTCTCATGAACACAGATGTATACTGATGCTGGGAGTAAGTAATTTAAAAGAAGGTGTTGCTAGTGTAATTTTTTTCCTCCATTTATGATGTGTAGCCCATAAGAATTTGAGTTGTGACAAACTTGTTGAAAAGCACTTAGACAGTTGTTTAAAATAATCTTTGCTGTCAGCTAGAGAACTTTTGTAATAGGTTGTACCGTATTTTGTTCACATAGTGAAAAATCTTAAAAAGTAAACTTCTTTCAGAACAATTCTCATGACAGATTATAGCTACATCCATGCTGCATAAAATAAGATGTAAAAGTAAATATGTATGTTTATATGTAAATATGTATGTTTATAGGTAAATATATATGTTTATATGTATGTATATATGTTATGTAAATAACAATCTGATGGGAGCAGAAAAACTCTGGGAAAATCTCCCCAGTGAGTTGTTTATAACTAGATATAAATCCATACTGCTGATGATTCTGGTTTGGTGGTGTTTTGTTTTGTGGTTTTTTGTTTGTTTGGGTTTTTGTTTTCTTTTCTTTTTTTGTTCACTTGTTTGTTTAAAAGTGTAACCATCAGTTAGTACTTAAAAATATACTAATTTATACACCTTCTGATTCATTATAACTCGCAAGAAAAGACAGAATCCTTTGGCATTAATATAGTCTAGCACAGCACAGTGACTGTTTCCTACCCCAAGGATAAATAGTTGAACAGTCTCTTGTCTCCTTTGAAGTGCTTACATGTATTTGTGATACTTTTAGAATAACATAATAAAATAGATCTTTCTTAATCTGCATTCCTGTGAAAAGCATATATATATATATATGCTGCAGTGTCTTAGGAGGGAACTTACTTTCCAAGTGTAATCACATTTTAAATGTGAATATTTCCAAAGATTTTTAACCATGATCAGATTTTTTAGGCTACCTTATTAATGGAACATTGTAAACAGGACAATGTCCCGTTCAGGACAAAAGGAGTACAATCCAAGATCTGAGCATAAAGAATGTCAAGGTTTTGTTTAATTCCTACACTGTTAAATGAATTTAAAATTTGTTTCTACTACTTTTAGATGCACCTGAAAATAAAATTTCTGAGGATTTTTAACAAGGAAAAGATGAAGGCTTACAGTGGAAATGGTGGACAAGCATCTCTAAGCTTCATCCACAGAGAAAGAACCATGTAAGTGCAAGATGGGGAAGCAGGAAAACAACTCTTTGCCATACTTTGATGTTTTTCTCTGTCTCAGATTTCTGTATCAGGGATAATCTCTTGGAATGCTCCAAACCTGGCTACTGGTGGTGAAATTTCTATAACTGCATAGAGGAGTTACATGCTTCAGTCCCACTGACTGTAATACAAATTAGAGATTTAAATCAGTGAAGTGCTTTTGAGAAACTGATGCTGAAATGTGCACAAAGGTTACAAGTTCAACTCAAGGCTGCTTTGCAAGTGCTGGGCAAACACAGTCCCAGTGTCCACCACTCACAATCCCATGAGTAATATCCTGAATATTGTCAGTCATACCAGCAGTCCCCGCTGTGTTGCAACACAAGCCTTGCATCTTCCTGATGAAGACTGATGTGTGCTGTGTGCATTCTGCCTGGGTCTGACATCATGCTTCCCATCCCAAGTTTTAGACCAGAAAGAACCAAGTATGAAATTCAGAGAGGTTTATTAAACTCTCTGGGTGGCACCAAGGACTGAAACTTAAATCCCTGCCACAAAGACAGGTTTAGAAAGGGAACAGCTGTCTGTAACTTTTTGAACTTTCTGAGAAAGTCAAGTATTGCCCCACAGCCTAATGTTTCTGTTTGTCCCCTTGGTAGCTGTTTGTATTCTTCACTATGGGAAAAGTAAGATGTTTGAATCTAGAGGACTATTTTATATGTGCTCCTGTGTTGCCCCAGTGCACAAATAAACTCTGTAGGTGCTTTGTGATCAGAATAATCTCACATGATCAGTCATACATTGTTCTCTTGTCAACAGCAACCATCTAAGACCAGCCTTGTGTCCTGAACTGAATCCAGAATAAACAAGCACCCTGATGAAAACGTTCCATAAACACCCAGAATCTGGAGACATTCTTAACTTGCAGGATGCCAAGTTTTTTCTGGGAATAAAAAACCTCAAAGCATTATAGTTGATATAGGGCCCTTTTTCTGGATGAAAGATTTACATACAGAAAATTTCAAGCAAATTAATTTATAAAGAAAGTTTGAGAGTTGTGTGCAGGTGTTTAAAAAATATTTTTTTTGAAAATTACCATTTTGTTATGTATCCTGAGCAAGGTACATGTAAGGCCTCATCACTAGTGGAATACATGAGAAAATATATTGGAGCTAATGAAGCCGTGCTACTCATCTGCATCCTTAGATATTCTGGCTCCTTCATACTGCTCATAGAGCTATAGAAATTCATTATTTTAGCAGTACACGCTCTTCCTCCCAGTTCTTGGGAGACATATAGCTCCCATACGGCAGATCACAATATTCTTCTTGTCAATTATATTCATGGCAGATGAAGATAAGACTGCTTATCTGGCCGTTGTGCCCCAGGGAAGCGATTTTCCATATGAAATTATCTAGAAAAATCTTGTATATTCAATTAAAAAAAAAATGCATTTGACCAGAGTCAAACTTCACCTACTGTGGCATCCACAGCATTAATACAATTGTGGGAATCCTGCCTTGCAGGTAAGGGTCTGATAGGATTTGAAACAAAATTGCTGGTTGTTGGGGGGTTTTTTACTGATCTGAAGGCTCCCAGTGGAGATGCTGGACATCTTTCCCAGCAGATACAATATATTGCTACTTCTTTTAATCCCTCAGCCAGTGTATCTGAGGCTGACTCAGGACCGCTGCAGGGTTTTAATGTTAAACTGAACAGCAATACCAGAGCTGCATAGTGCACCATTAATAAGCATATTATAATCTGCACGTGAAGCTGTAGATCAATGATCCCCTGAAAAATAATGAAATATATTATTATATTTCAAGCTTTTAAGCACAGGGGCAGGCTGAAGCTGTAAAAACAAAAAACACCTGCATCCTTTGGTGCTGACCTGCTGAAGGGTGGTCCTGACATCACAGGAATGAGTATTTAGCCCTTAAGTTTTTTTGCTGTAATAACAAAAAAGGTATTTCTCATAATCCTTCTGCTTCTACCAATGCTTTGCCCTAGACAGCCAGCATTTAACAGCATGGGTTCATATCTGACAAAGGGATCTCTAACTCATCTCCAGTATTATCCCATTTACGGAAATTGCTGCTCCTCCATAAAATCAGTAGTAAGAATACTTCCTCTGAGAAAAACATTTCCATTCTCAAACTGCCCAAGGGAGGAATTAGAGAAAAAAGTATATACATCACAACAGGATGTACTCCAGTGTGTTACCGCTATTTCAGTATGCAGACCTTTATCTTCATTCCTGCCTTTCCACTCCTCTCTGTTCATTATCTTTCCCCTTGTGATGAAGCTTCAAGGCATTTCCACACTCTCTCTGCAGCTGAGAAAGAAGAAATGCTGGCAAAGAATTAGATTAGTGTGTGGAAGGGGGAATTTTTCTACTTTGGGTTATGCCTTTAGCAAGATGTTTCGCAACACTTGTATGTTTTTGTACTGCAAGGTTTATCATTCTACCCCTAAGAAAACCTCCCAGCTGCCCTGCAAATCTGCTGGTTTTATATTAAAAATGTAATTGCTGAAGCATTTGCATATGTTATCTACAGAAGGGCCAGGAGACTTTCAGGGGTGTAGCAGAAACAACCAAGTAGGAAGTAAAAGAAAGAAGAGCATTGAGGCACTCTTTCCTTGTTCCCTTCTGTCTGAATTCTGTCTGTAGAATAAAAAGGAGCAGCCAGGACCATTATGATTATGCCAGGTCCTGGCCTGAGAAACGAGTGTGGGTTGAGGAAGTCAGAGAGCCATGTGAGTGATGGGAATTTGTACGCAGTGTAGACAATTGTAAGTGTGAGCCATTTTGTCAGCTCCCTTTTCTCTGCCCATGTAAATATGTACCTGGATCAGGTACAGCTACAAAGGTATAAACATTTCTCAGAGGAAGGGTGGAAAGATGGGAGTGTAAGATTGCCTGATTTTAGATTACTGTGGTATTGCCAACATTTGCTCTTTGCAGAAAATTAAAAATGCTTCTTTTCAGTTTTGAGTTTGGGGGTGGATAAAGGAACTGCTTTAGAAAGTCTCGGGCCGAGTTTCCCATGCTGTTTGTAAAAGGCTGGCAAGCACATCATGCAGCATGGTCTGGTAGGGATCAGCATGGTACCAGGTGTCAGCCTGGAGGCTGATAGCACATCAGTATAGCAATCCATGAGACCAGAACAGGCAATGTAACTCATTTCATGTTCCCATACAGACAATCAATGCCAAGGAGATCTTTGGCATGAGTTGTATGCAGATTAGATACAATAACAATTCAGAGCATAATACGGCAGAACTGACTCCAAATGTTTTTAGGCTAGACTAACGTTGTTGTAAATACAAAGGGTTGGAGATCACTGCTTTACACAGAGATTTGGCAGGGCCTGAAATGCTGTGTGCATCTCAAAGGTGTTTATAAATTGGAGGTAAATCAGAGACAAGAAAGACAGAATTCAGAAGCAAGGAAGTTAGAAGTAATGATACATAAGAATCACAGAATCACTTAGGTTGAAAGGTCAACTTTTAACACACCCAAGTCCACCACTAAACCATGCCCTCAAGTGTTACATCAAATTCTTACTGCCCTGGGAAGCATGGTCCAATGTTTGACAATGCTTTTGGTGAAGCAATTTTTCATAATATCCCACTTAAACCTCCAGTGGTGGAGGCCATTTCCTCTTCTGGGCAAGAAAGGCCAAGAGCAGGAGACAGTAGGCACATCCATTACCTGGGATAAACAGGGTAGGAGGGATGAATTCAATGGGTTTTGAGGAGATTTTGAAAGGAAGAGAAAGCAGTGTGTTAGAAGGATATTTCTGTTCAGAAACTGAAAGGCTAGACACAAAAGTTCAAGCCCTTGAACAAGAAGTTAATCTGAATCCAGAGACATCTCCCACACCTCTGAGATTTCCGAGGGAAACCCTCTTGATCAAGTCATTTAGAATGAAATCAGCATGGCCACAGGGGAGATATATGTGGGAAAGGGTGCAGGAATATCAGGGGTGGCCAGCCTCAGCTCCTGTTCTTATGCTGTGGGTAAGCAGTTCAACCAGGACTCCCCTGCCCCTTCCCAGGACCAGCAGCAGGGCGATGCCCACTGGAGCTGGGTTAATCCCAGGAGTAAGGGAAGCAAAGCCATCAGCACTGACCAGACCAACCTGGCTGTGCCCATCCAAAACCACTGGCATCTGGTGTCTGTGGAAATCTCCCAGGTGTCTGTCATCCTGCAGCCCAAGCTCCCTGAGGAATGTCCTGTACATCTTTAGGCTCTAACTACTCAGGTTTTGGCACATGGATTGTAGGATGAAAAGGGGTGTCTGCCCTGCACAGGGTGGTCTTTCATGCCTCTCATGGCTGTGTTTTTTCCTCCAGATCTGAAAACAGTGATGAATACAAAAATAAGTCAGGAGTGAGATGGTGAAATGAAAATAGTATCTTTGCCTTGAGCTTTGTCTGTTTTGTATAAGAGCACTCATGCTAAAGGGTTATTAGTTGCCAGATGTACCCATGACTCTGATGTATGTTTATTTATAGTGACATAACATTAAGACAGCAGTGAACTGAGTCAACAGGAAAATTAAAATACTTTCTGAAAAGGAAGAAAAATGACAATGCAGTGATGTTGAAAACTGACAAGCATACATACGTGAACAGATTTAGAGGTGGTACTTTTACTTCCATCAGATCACTTTTTTATTTTGCATGGGGACTTTAGCCCAGCAAAATTCCATAGTATTTTCCAGCACCATAATTTTCAAAAATAGTTAATAATATTATGTAACTGTGGTTCTGTTCATTAAAGTCCTCATCCTAAAAATGGATCCCTCAACAAAATTTAGCATAGAAATAGTAGTCCAATTTACAGACCCTTGAAAACAGAGAGACAAAGTCCATGTTCTGACTTTCTCAGGAGCTGTAATGGCCTGGTGGACTACAGCTGCCCACTTATCCGCCATCTCTTTCAACTTTCCCAACCTCCCATGCAGAGCACCCTAATTTTCCTAGCCTCTTTCTGTTCGGTTCTTCTCCTAGCCATCCTTGAGATGTTGTCCTGCCAAGATTCATACAGCTCATACACATGCAAGAGATGAAAGAATGTCCCTGAAGACAAAAACAGCAAAGATCAAGACTTTGAGCTATGCTTTTGGTTTTGCCAGGCTTTCTGTTTTGCTTGCTTTTGCATTGACTGACAAATACACCTGTAGAGCAACAATCTCTAACATTAGATCATATATTTTACATATATCAATAGAGATAGATAGATAGATAGATAGATAGATAGATAGATAGATAGATAGATAGATAGATAGATAGACAAATAAAATAGAGATAACACTCTCTAACATCCCAATCTCAGACCCCTTTCTATCTATCAGCATAACCCTCTTTGTAGAAGTTACTCAGCAAAATGATATTACTTTTAATTCCTGTGTACATACACAGATCTTCAGGGTGTGAAGATAGAGTATCATCTGACAAATTCTGAGGGTTTATCCACTTTTTATATCAGCTAAGAGACTAGCACAGAGCACCTTGCTCTCCTGGTGAAACTTAGAATATCATCCATTCCATTCAGAGACGCGGCAGACAGGAGCATGTAGTTCTGAAAGATTAGTGTTTTAAGCAGCATGGCAGAGCAAGATCTGGATTGTTGAGAACTGGACCATATTGTCACCAAACCCATACAGGATCACATCCTGCCCTGTCTCCAATGAGGTCTTCAGAAGAAGGTATAGAAACCCCCGCAGGCAGATGAAGAAAAATCTGTCTCCAGGAAGTCCTTTAATCTTAACAGCGGCTGTTCAGGTCTGAGATGTGATCTGCCACAGCCTTACTGAAAAGAATGTTTTATTAGAATGTTTCACATTCCTGCTAGTGTTTAAAGATCCACCTCTTATTTGAATCTTGCTAAGTGTAAAACATTTGTATTGGAAAACTGTCCCTCTTCTAAAAGCAAGCTTCCAGTATGCACAACTGCAGCAAGAGATCCAAGACCAGGTTTTAAAAACATGATCTCTTGGGATCTGACAACCCATTGAGCTCTCAGCTGCCTGGTGGGCAGTTTTTCACTTCACTGTACACAATTAACATTGACCTAATTCACCACTATTTTGCAGAAGTTAATTAACTTTAGCAAAATATCTTGTGAGACGTTGAGTCTTTTACATTCAGTTTAATATGTATTTCCTTGTGTATTGATCTGGAGACTCTGAGGGATTTATCTACTTTAGAATTTAACTAAACTACTAGACTATGTTAAAAAATATATATTTTATTTTTTTTCTCTCTTTTTGCAGAGAAGGTTGAAAAAATAAATAAGCAAAATAGCTCCACCCTTGAGATGTTTTCCTAGCTGTTGCTTGTGCAGAGGAAAAGAGATCAGAGAGAAGGAGAAGTAAGATAAGGGAGGGGAAGACTGTGGAGAGAAAATACATTTAGCTCTGATTTGTAGGACTTACAGAATGACCTTATGTCCAAATTTCAAATGCAAGGACCATTTAATTTCTGGTGCTGTTCCATCAGCCTCTATGAAATGCTGCCAAAAAGTGCTTTAGCTAGTGTTATATAGCAGGAAAATGGGAAGCTTGTTCTTCCACAGAGAAACGTGTGAAAGTAAGGACTTACCCAGGAGCCATAAATCCAGTTTTTATAATGGATAAAAGATAAAATGCTACATGGGCAGCCCTGTACTGCATGTGTGTGTGTGTGTTAATCCATGGCTGTCCCCCTGCACCCTGAGCCCCCCAGCTGTCCCTGTCGGGCTGGCAGAGGCTGACATGCAAGCTGAGATGATGTAACGGTGTCCAAGCACAGGCAAGTGGGATGGAATGCCATCAGGAGCAGCCCTGACCTGCGCCACTGGCTTAGCAAGCTGAACAGACAGGACTGAGCCTTGAGCATGGCCAGGGCTCTGCTCTCAGCTGGCAGTGCCTCACAGCACACAGAGAAGCTGTGGGCACTGAGGCAGGATCTGGTGCTTCCCAAAGGCTTTTTCCTCGCAGCCACATCCTTTGGCATTATTAGTGTGCTCTGGTTCCCCAGCCAGCTTGCTGAAAGGTCACCACAGATCCCAGCAAGGACATTCCCTCCATCTGTGCCTCTCTGGGTGTGTGGGTGATGCATTGAGAGCTGAAGACTGAGGAACATATTCAATGATATCCTTTGCTGCAAAGAGACACTCAGTTTGTCATTGTACCGTATGCGTTCTCTTAAAAGCCCTGAACTTAAAGCTGTGTGTTAAGAAGCAGTGACCAGCCACACAACTTTAAAAAAATGGAGACCTGCTAGAAAAATGGCACCACATTTTGTCAAAAAGTTGCAAAATTCAAAAACCTTTGACCAGTACTACTGACAAAAAACTCCCAAACGTATTCCTAAAAACAGCTACATGGAGTTAGAGGACTTGATTTCTGTTTTACAGGGTTTAGAATGAAAATAAAAAAACCCCCAACCCTGTACAAGGAAGACACAGCTGTTCAGGACTTGCTTGATTTTAAAGAGCAAAGGTACCTCCTTCCTGTTGGATTTGCTGGACTTTCCTGAAGGATTGCTAAGATAATAATTGCAGTGAATTACTGTAAAGTCAAAATTGTTGTGCTGCTCACATGCCTGCCTCAGGCTCTGCGGTTTGCTTCCCTTGCTCCTGTTTCTGAATAAAGACTGCTGCTTTCAAAAAGTGCTATTATTAAGCACATTTCTCCCTGGTGCAATGACTTCTGCAATAAGAAGTGACCGCTTGGCATATGACCTGAACAAATGTACATAAGCTTTATCTATAAACTTCCAGAGCCTTTTTTTATGAAGTTTTCATTAAACTAGATAACAACAAAAGAAACCATCACCAGTGGAATAAGCAAGCTCTTCATCTAGTGCCAAAAGAATTATTGCCAGGTCTTTTTATTGAAAAAAAAGAATGAGTTTCTTTGTTGAAATACAAACAAGGTTGCTTCTTAGATGTAGGCTGGCAAGTGGCAAATTAAAGAGTTCAAACCAAACCCCATTTGTGTAATAACAAATCTCAGAAGGATTCTGCCTCTTCTTTTGCCTCCCATTTCAACTTTGTTATAATTCTCTCTTAAATACTCCAATTTAGATTCAATATGACTATGGCTTTTCAAATCATGTCGAATAAACAGAACATCACAAGTCCTTCTTTTGTTTTCTTTTTTGTACTGCCAGAACAGTCACGTACCCGTTGTATTATAAAATGCCATCTTCATGTTTTAGAGCTATACTCTGATAGACATGAAGGGGTTTCATAAACATTTACTAAAAATTATCTGAGTTCAGTTTCTAAGCCAATGTGAGGAATATCTTCTTAGCTAGTGATGAGATCAAATACAGATTAGCTGCCAGGATTCAAAAAAGCAACATTGTCTGAGAATAGACATGTATCTTAATACTGTGTACTACAGTATCCATAATACTGCCACATATATATATATATGTTTTACATTACATGCACAATGACCAAAATATATAAAAGTACTTAGTGAATAATAACATACAAAAGCTTGCACATGAAGTTTATTGTTTCACCTGCTGTAATTGTGAACTGCAGACATGGACCTAGATGTAGGATTTAATATCAGGATATGAAGTATTTTCAGAGACATTGACTTTCAAAAACTAGGTAAGAGGGATGCATATCACAGGTAATGAAAATTCTTTGGGAATAGTGAGGTGAGTTCTGATCATGCCTTAAAACTAAAACCCCTACAGGCTTGTGAATGGACTGGGATCTTCACTGACATGGTTTTCAGATCCTTCTTCCCTCTAGATTATTATAGGAGTCTGAAGACCCTTAGCAACTAGAGGACAAAGGTTTTCTGTATAAAGCCAAGCAAAACCAGATAAAAATCTAACCAGATGAATGTTGCAAAAAATTAGAGGATATTATTAAATATTAGTAGCTGTTTTCCTGCACAATGCAGCTTTGCAGTCCAGCCAACAGAGTTATTTGAAAACCAGCAAATTTATTCTGCCACATGCTGTTTCTTGCTAAGTTAAACAGTACTCTTTAGATGAGGGGAGCACTGGAGGGTTATTTTACCATTACAGATGTAGAAAAAGAGAATACAAACAATTAAAGCTGCCACCATATATACTTTGGAGCCAGGATGTTTCCTTTCAACTGTTAGTCAATGAATAGCATTATTCAATATGTGTAATCCTTCAGAGATTAAGAATCATTAGCTAATAAGATATGCCTTAGTGCATCTGTAACATCTGCAGTTTCCTGGTCACAGAAATGCATTTGTCACAGCAAGCACAGAGAGGAAACAGGCAACCATTCCCCAGCTGAAAACCTTATGAAAGCAGAGACCTTTCAGAGGCGGCTGGGCGGGGAGGGGGGCAGCTCTGCACGCTGCTTGCCCCCTTGCACAGGAAGAGCAGAGCTGATTTGAAAAAAAAAAATCCTCAGAAACCTGACCAATAATAGACAAAACAAAACAAACAAAAAACCTCAAATTCAACAAAACCCAATACTTGTGGTTCTTCAAAGAAGCAGGCTCAAAAGAAACCGCCTCGAAAGCAGGGAAGGCTGGTAAGCGCTTTGCTGCTCTCAGCATCCCTGTAAGTAACTCTCCACAATTATCAGCAGAGTCTATTTCACCACAACGGATTTAATTGTGCATTGACGCTGAGAAGGGAGGGAGACGACAGTCAGCCTCGAGGAAGAGATTTATCCCCTCCTGTCAGGCAGTTTGATAAGGGATGTGGATTCTTCGATGTCTCACAATGGCTTTTTTATTTGTTTGCTAAATACTGGGCTGTTTCAGAAACGCACACAGCTGAGCTGACAGGAGATGCAAACAGAGCACACTCGTTTGGGAATTACGGGGGTGGTGGTACACAGGAAAATAGCCTCAGTCTTCTTCACAGGAAAGTCAGCTGATAAACTGATCTTAAGACAACGTATCTTCCTTCCTGTAAAATGCAATAACAGACAGATCTTGTGACCTCGATGACCCTCTGCCGAGTTTACTCCTAACCAGGGAGGGAAGGCGGGGGGAGCTTTCCTTGGCAGACGAAGCACACAGCTCCTATGTGAATCACGTGGCTATGCTTAAAGCGAGAGCCAACAATACCAACATAGTGGGCCACATATCTTTCAAAGCAAGAGTTCACAAAGAAATACCCTGCTCGCGGAGATAAGCCGCAGCAGCCCTTTCATTAAACATCCGCTGTGTACTTCCCGTCGGAGCCGCGGGCTGGCCCAGGGGACGGCTGGCTGATGAGAGCCAGCAGACACTCTCATGGCTTCTCGGTTTGCTATTTAGGCCAGATTTTCCTCGCAGCACTCGGCAGAGGGCAAAGAGAAACACACCGTTTATGTCACTCCTATTAAATACACAGGCTTTTGCAGCCTGCATCATGCTGCAGCTTTTCTCATCCCTGGCTTGGCTCTGCGCAACAGAGTAAACATCATAAAGAACATAAAAAGGAGTTTTCCTGAATTTCCCCTGAACTTCCCTGGCAACAGAAAGCTTTAACAGGGTGAGGTTTTTATTCCCCTCAAGAAAACACTGCTCCCGTCCTCCTTCCTCCTCAAATAAATTTGGCAAAAACCCAAAGTCTTGTGGTTGAGGGTCATGCTCAGGGATCCTTCCTGGAAACTGCATTCAGAAGAGTTAATGCAGCAGCTCACTTGTCTGTTTTGAATCATACTGTTTTCCTGCTCACTTTTCCTCCCCTTGAATTAAGTTTGCTTTGTAGTACCCAGATTGTTACAGCTCACTCCTACCATACAGATTGATGGCAGAAAACAGGCATCAGGCCAGGCTTTCTCCTGCCTTGCTCCGTGGATGGCCCTTTCCGTATGTGCTATGTGAGTGTAAAACACTGCCAGCTCAGATTTATTGGTGCTGTACCCACCCTATGGCTTCTAAAAGCCACATACCCTTCTCTAAATGATCCAAGAGTGCTTCCACATAGTCCTTTCAGCATTTACAGCTGTTAAAGTTTGTGCTGGTAGAGAACCAGGTGCGTATGGAAGTACCTAATTTTATGAGGTGTTATATGTGAGTCCTGACTCAGGACCTTACAGGCCAAAAACCCAAGTAAGGCTGTCTGTAGCTTCACAGGGAGCTGAGAGCTACTGCTGCCAGAAGTGGTACTGGATAGAACTGCCAGTGGAGGCATTTGGTGGCAGCGGTCTGTGGACCTTAGGCTGAGCTGTGATCCTTCTGAGCAGAATTCTATTAAACAGGAGGCAAACATTTTCAATCATAACTAGTGGGACCTCCTTCTCAGATGTCCTGTTTGAGGGTCATCTGCTTGACAGGAACACAGGCAGATGAGCTGTTTGCTGACAAGCTGATTCCCACCCTTTTCCTTTCCTGGTTCCCTGGGTGAAACATGGCACCCTATTACCTGCCATTTGGTGCCCATGTAGCTTCGTCCAAGTCATACACAGCAAGAGGCAAAGGTCAGAGCATAATTCCCATGCCCTCCTGTTTTTTCACCTGAGGTACTAGGTGCAAAACTGCCTTTTCTGGCCAGCCAGCAGGTGGTAGCCCACCAGCAAGTGCTGTTCACAAATTGGAAACCATCCTAGATCTAGAATGTAACTTTAACTGGAGAAATAAGTATGTTGCAAATCCAACAAACACTTTTGACTACTGAGCAGCATGCCCTGCAGCTGTGGAAGCTCAGGTTCAAAATTCTGTCTCCTAAAATGGGCTCAATTAAGAGAAAACAATCTAATGCCAGATGTCTGCTCATTAAGGAAGTTTTACCACTTTCCTCTCTTTATTTTTGTCCATCTGGAAGGATGAAAATCTCATATGTCCTCTCCAGGGTGTTTCTCAGGAGGAGGAAGGCATCCCCTCCCCCTTTCACAGTGAAGTTTAACTCATGCAAACGCACACCAGCTTGTCTGACCCCAGGAAGTCTCTGTGCAACCCAACAGTTATTTTTGCAGAACTCAATGTGGATTTTTCACATGATCTCTGAGAGTCAACTGGTCTATCTGATGTGGGTGAAATGCATGGCAGGGAACGTGCTAACAACAAATCTGTAAAGATGACTGCAGGGTTGTGCCTGATCTTGTGCTCTGATGTCTCAGGTTTGCTAGAACATAACCTAAATGCATTACTGATGCAGAAAAACATTTTTCAAAAAAATCACACAAATTTTGCTGTAAAATTCAATTCACGTAGTGCAAATGCATTTGGCTCTGAAGTCATCCACATTTTTAAATCTTTGAACACAGTGCATTTCTTCTAGGATTCATTTTCTATAGAATGATGTGGGAAGTAGGCAAATGATGACTCATAAAGGTTTTAACTGAATATATGTCTAGTTTGAGACATACATTCTATCCATGAGGTAAAGATGCCCAAGAAGAGCAAGGAAAGGAGAGGGAGAAGAGAGGAAGTATTTTTCCCATCTTATTAATACAGCATGGTTGGAAAGGTTAAACCCTGAATCTTTAACTTCCATAAAATTTCCATGTGAAAGAAACACAATCATTTAAGATAATTTCATCTTCCTCTTTGTTTTCCCAGCAGTAATAAAATTGCTAACATAGCCCAAGAACCTGCCTTTAGTTCCCCAAGATCAGGTGTTTCATACATCTGAGCCAAAAGAAAACAAGGCAGAAAGTTTATGTCAATCATTGATGAGGGTTCCCTTTTTAATTCCTACTCCTGTGCTCTGACTGTAAAATGATGAGCATGTACATGTTTTGGCGGGAAAGCATGAATGTATTGGAGGGTAATATTTGTATAGACTTGTCGTTTATTAGAACAGTGTGCCCCTGCATATGGGGAAGACAACTCCAGTCTCTTGGTGGCCCCCTCTTACTCATCTGGGCCAGGTTCATCACAATGTTTTATAAAATAATACATGAAATTGCATGAAATTGAATGTTTTGTCACAGTACACAGATTCTGTGAGCCATTTGTTAGCTGGGCAAGACTGGCCTTTAGGGTGAAACATCAGTTTGTGCAATGCTACACAATACTACAATGTGGAGTAACCACAAGCTCTGCACAGGGCTGAGCTGGGCTCTGCTGAAGACTGCATGGCAAAGAAGAGCATGGGTCACTTCAGTGCATCTAATAGCCTCAGCTGTAAGGTATGATGGCACTTCCTCTTCCTGAGTCTTTGTTCAGAGTGCATTTGCTCTGTGAGAGGGACTGTGCAGCTGTTTGCTACACATTCTCTGGGACCTAGCTCTGTCTGCCTCAGCTGCACTGCTTTAATACCCACTCTTTGGTGTGAACAGCAGCTCTTCTGCCTCAGAAACAGGGTGTGCAGGTGTAACCTCTTCCTTTAGATCTCCTCTGAAAGGGAATGCCTTACTGTTGGGGCAATTATATCATGTCCTCCTGCTTCTCTTCCTAACACACATCCTCTCTCTTGCCTGCGGACCATTATACACTCCAGACATCTTATACAGAGACCCTGTATCGTAACACTCATGAGGTCTCTCGTCAAGTTAACCAGCAAATTACCCATGACAGTCCTGGCCAAACTCCTGATAAAGGTTCTGAAACACAATGACACCCTCACTCTTTCTTTCTCTCTTGTAAAATCAATCAGACTTACACTTTAAATAGGCAAGTGGCGTAAAGGAGAAATTTTCCCAGACTATCAGGGTCCTGGGAAGGGGAACCAAGGAAGCTCTTTCTTCTTGTCATTTGTTGTTGAAAGAAAGTGGGTTATGTTGGAATTATAAATCTTCAAATGGAGAGAAATATTTGTCAATAGTCCATAAATGACTGGCAATCTCTTTACCCTCCTGGCTGTATTTCACATCCTACATTCTCTAAGTCAGACCTTTCTGATTTTGCTAAGGTGACAAGTCATTGTTGCAATGTGTTAAACTCAATTACAGGAGTACATGAAGTGACTGATGTAATTGAGCATGATGCTTTGGCCTGGGAAATTAAAAAACCCTCCCACAGTTTGCAGAAATCAATGGCTAACAGGACCACAGATTAAGAAGCAGCCAGCTACCCTACAAAGATAGCTACGTAGAACTCTCCAATTAGCAGGGCATTAGTTGACATGCCATTTAAATTGTATATTTTGCCTCCCTGCAGACCCCAATTCTGAAAGGTTCCCCCTTTCCCCCTTTTGCAGTATTGCACCAATCTTCTTCAGCAAGGGTTCACATACTTGAAGAGCTTTACAGAGTTATTAACACTGTCTTTTGCAGTGTTTGCTCATTTATGTGTCAATTGCAAAAAAAAAAAAAAATTGCTACAGGTTTCTCACTCATGGTTCCAAATTAAATTAGGTTTGATTATAGAGATGAACTGATTCTAAATCAGAACTGCCAATACAAGACATTTGATTATATTGAGTCAGGCTCCCATTTCGTGTGAGTGACTGAAACATAACAGTTTTCCCCCACCCACCCACC
>VWZF01006658.1:164789-212291 GCA_013396755.1 Sclerurus mexicanus | reverse complement strand
TCACTGCCCTGGTCCTGCTGACTGCACTGTTTCTAATCCAAGCCAGGATGCCGTTGGCCTTCTTGCCCACCTAAACACACTGCTGGCTTGTGTTCAGCCTCTGTTGACCAGCACCCCCAGGTCCTTTCCCTCTCGGCAGCTTTACACCCACTCTGCCTCCAGACTGTAGTGCTGCATGGGGTTGTGACCCAAAAGTAGGACATGGCATTTGGCCGTGTTGAATCTCATACTGTTAGCCAAAGCTCTCTGTTCAACCAGGTTTTTCTCCTCCCCCATGAGCTTGTGTTTTGGCACATGGGGATGGTCTGCTTCTGCACCTTTAGGATTTCCTCCTTGAAGAATACCTAGCCTTCCTGGATTCCTCTGCCTCTCAAGACTGCCTCCCAAGGGATACTCTCAACCAATGTCCTAAACAGGCCAAAGTCTGCTCTCTGGGAGTCCAAAGCAGCAGTTCTTCTCCTTCCTTACTTCACCAAGAACTGAAGTCTATCACTTTATGGTCACTATGCCCAAGATGACCTCCAAGCACGACATCACCCACCAGTCCTTTTCTGTTCACAAACAGCAGGTCTAGGGGGGCGTTTTCCCTTGCTGGCTAACACACCAGCTATGTCAAGAAGTTGTCTGCCTCCAAAAACCTCCTAAACTCTGCTGTATTGAATTTCCTGCAGTTATGTGATAAGCTGAAGTTCCCCACATGTACAAGGGCCAGTGATTGTGGGACTTCTCCCAGCTGTTTTTAGAGTATTTCATCTGCCTCTTCAATTAATTGGTTAATTCACCACTTAAATTCAGAGTAAGTCTTAGGAAAAATGGTCTGATTACAAATGCAGTGTAACACTGGAACTGACTTTTCAGAAGCATGGGATTTTCCTTTACAAGAGGTTTTTAAGAACAGTTCAGGCAAACATATGGGACACATTGTGCAGTCTGTGGTGCAGTCGTGCTCCCCTGACTTGTGGTGATAACTGCTATTTCTTCTAGCTCCCTGTTTCTACAATGTGGTGATTCTAAGAGTGTAGGCAAGAAATAAACATGTAACAAGAAAAGAAATTAAGTAAGTTGAGACCGCAGCAGGCTGTTTACCTCTAGGCCTTGGCTTTGTGTGTGAAACCTTCAGTTCTGTGAGAATCAGTAAACATCCCCCATGCCTACCATACTCTGGATAGCAAGTTGTGCCCCTTACCTTGGACCTCAAAATAGGAAATACTGAATATCCCTTCTTGAGTGTCTCACTGAGCTCCATAATTTCTGATTGATTAAACACATAAATTAGAAATATGTCCAAACTCTTTATAAAAAGCCTTTGTTTCTTTCTCTAGCAAAATAAGATTCTACTGCATTGTTTTCTGTGCTTCTCGAAAGGCTAATTATCTTAATGGTCAGAAATCTGTGTTTTATTCCTGTATATCCAGCTTTATCTGACCTCTACTCAACCTCATTCAGGTTTCTTCTGCCAGCAGATGTTATTTGTATTTAGAGACTTAAGGAAGGTCAGGTTACCACGTGGCCTGCTGATCAATAAGCTGAGCAAAACTCATGCAACTCCTCTGTCATGGTAAGACTGTTTTTCCATTTCTCTAAAGACTCTTAGAGTTTGTGCTCGACCACCAGTATTTGATACACATATGCTCATAAAGCCATGACTACAAAAATGCAGGAGGCAAAACAGTCTGGTGTGTGCAATGTTGTCATATAGGCACTTACCTGTATATGCCATGACCAGAAAATGAAAAGTAAAAGCAAAATACCCAATGTAAGTAATTCTTTAGTACAATGTTATCTATCACATAAATCATCTTTTGTTGTCTTTCTCTCTGTCTTACCCACACATGCATTCATATACATTCATTTTGGTTACAGACACCAGAGTGAATTAATGTTTCCCCCTGGTGGGTCCAAACTGAGGACAAATACAAACATTTATTTATACCCATAATTAAGTGGTACAATTTCCAGACTTGCTGACTCTTTGCTCCTGCAAACAGAGCAAGAATGGGTATTTGGGATTGCTGCAAATCAAACTACTCAATTAAATTTATTTGCTTTGATTTGAGACATGAACTTTAAAGACACTGGAGCTCTGTACATATTTCTTGCCAGGACAATAAACAGCCCTAGCCAATCTGTTTTATTCAGAAGCTCTGTTTCTCTTGTAGATTCAAATATCCAAACTAAAGGCTTTCTTTCATGTTCTTGTCTACAAATCCTAGCCCTGAAGAACCCTTTAATAAGGATCACAAGGCACTTTAGTGTCTTTGCTGATTAAGACCCTGGACAGAAGGTGAGGTTACTAACTAGGGCGATTGCTGGGAGTAATTTTCCTGCTGACACTTGTCCGCTGTCTAGGAAATTGAATGAGATGACCACAGCATTTTAGAAAGTCTGGTAAGAGATGCTATTAGACAATCATGCCTTTCAGTATCTAGGATCAGCCTTTGCCAGATGCGAACTAGTTATCTAGAGTCAGAGTTGGAGAAATAACTTTGTATGGAATAGGTTTTGTCAGGGTGGGCTTTTTTAAGCTGGTCCCTGGTTTCTCATCTGAGTTAACTAGTTCTAGCTGAATGGCAGATAACCTGAAAACATGTTAAATGAAAGGAGACATTTTGTTGGATGTATTATTAATGCAATAAGTTTCTTTTGTTTGCTGGATATTACTTTTAGAATCAGATCCTGTTACTGCAAGCACACACAATTGTGTACTCAGATTTGCCTTTACTCACATACCCTGTAGATCTACCCTAAGCATCCTTTGCCCTGAGGAACATTTCCTAGAGTTGATGTATTCATTAGGGTGTTTGTTCGAGGCAAATGTGAATGCGATAGAGCTGAAGGAAAGAGAATTCACTTCAGAAATGCAAGGAAGGCATCTGTGAGCCTAAAATCACAGGAGCCTTTCCATTTACAGGTATGTTTTATTTCCAAAACTTCCACAAAAGACACTGAACCCTTCTGCTGAGCCTCCAGTCACTTCCCCAAAACAAAGTGCTTAACTGTTGACTTCACCCTTGGTGCCAGGTCCAAGTATTGAGTATCAGTCATTAAGTGCTAGTTACACAGAAAATTTGGGCATGCCTCAAACTGTCAAGTCTACTTGTGCAAACTCAATATTTATATTAATTGAGGTGAGAAGTGATTCACAGTCAGACAACTGCTGTTTCCTTTGTTTGGATCTGATTGGCAGCCCTAGATTATGCTGTGCACTAACTGTCAAGGCGAGATAGGACACGTATCAACCTTTCAATTTTAAAATGTTTGATGAGGGCTTTCATGGTATAAACCTGTTTCATGCTGCTCTATATGACTTTTAAAAAAATTAAACAGTGGCAATAAGTTAATCTAAAGGCTTTTATATTTTTGAAAAAAATTATCAATTAATTTCACAATACTAATAGAAATATGCATGTCAGAGACCTACATTTCCCTGAAGTTTTGCTGCTTGAATCCAAGGGCTGAGATTAGCTCAGTTTCTCTGTAGTATATCAAGTGCAATTGCCATGTCCAAAAGGCACATATCTTCAGGTGAAATCAATAATACACCAGGGTCCTGATCAGCCACAATCACCATATATTGTAGGCAGAAACAAGGCTAGTCAAGTGTGAGTCACAAAGTAGAAATGTTGGTAATCATTTACAGTGTGTTCATAGAAATTACTATAAAAGGATGGGGAGGATGGGAGAGAAAACTGAGCCTGCAGCCTTTTCTTGTAATATATTCATTTCAATGAACCTGGAATTAATAGAATTCTGTCCAAACAAGGTGTGCCATGTCATGTGGTAATTATGCCTTGGTGCTATTCATATTATTTAGTCATTTAAGTATGTATGCTAAGAAGCTTCAAATCTCTGTATACCTGGTGATCTCTTCATTCACAATAAAAGCTCAGAAGATGATCGCTGACTCCCAAAGAGCTACTGAACATCCATGTCTTGCTTGCTGTTTGAAGGATTATTAATATATCACATCCTTTATAAGTGAAATGAACTCTCAGGTTCATAGGATAGGATGGGCAGAGATGGTACTTCTAATGATATGGTAAGAAAAATAACAAGAAGTCAGTGTTTATGGCTGTCAAGCCCTTTCTTAGCTACTTTTTAAAATTTATCTTTCATCTGAAGAGCAGGTCTGACATCACATCTCGGCTGGAACTTTCACAAGTGACTTAGAGAACTGAAAGAGAAGAGGCTTGCAATCAAAGACCACATTCAAGGAATATAATTTGTCAGAAGACTTAAAAAGGCAAGTTTAAGAGTGCCACTAATGATCTAGGTATCTCACTCAACCACAGGATAAGTGTCTATCCACTCAGTACCCTTAGCTTAAATTTTACTCCCATGTTTCACATTACAGATGGCAGCAGGCTGATGCTGGGTGTTATTTTATCAAGCTAATTCTCAGGGGTTCCTAATATTTATAGTTTCTGTATTACATAATTTGGTTTTCTGCACCTGATGAGATTTTGAAGTAAATCATTGAAACTTTGGTTTAAAGAACAAAGTTCTTAGGCTCATATAATGTGGCATTTAGTAAGTGACAACTTAACTTGCTGGGAAAAAACCCTAACCACAAAAACTAAGGGAAGCAAAGCACGATTTGGTTTCTCTCTAACATGTCACTGGGAATATTACTAGGACCAACCAAAAAAACTCCAGCAAACTTCTGATCTCTTTAATTAATTTCCCCCTTACTCTGCAAGCACCTTTTAAAAACATTTATAGAATTAATGGCTACTGGCAGACAACTGGCCCCCAAGACAGCAGATGGACCACAAAATCGCACTATGCACTGCTAGCACATTCATGGGCATGTTGAGGGTTGGGGTTGGTCCATCAGAGAGAAATAAAAGTTCTGTTTGCTTTTGTTTCTAAGGGAACTTCCACTCATGTGTATCATCACGTACTCTTGCACAGGGACTTTTAAGAATTTATGCCTCGAGGCTAAGGGATGAATATTGTTGTTTTAAGTTGCAGCTTTGAGAGGAATGGCGCATTTAGGCATATAATGGTCAGTTCATACAATATTGCTGTGCTTTGTGTCCTAGTACTATTACAAGCAGGTGAGTGCTCCCCAGGAGATTTTTTGTTATATTTTTCAGATGCTATGTTAATAATTCTTGCTTTCTGGTTTTCTTTTTTCTTTTTTTTTTTTTTTTTGGAACAAACAATAAAGATGGATGCAAACTTGAGAATTGCAAGCTCACCTGAAACAAACTGCCTGAGTGTGTGCGTGCTCTGACCAAGTAATATTTGCAGTCTTGTCTTTTGCACAGAAAGACAAGCCCATTCAGCCAGGAATGAGAGGAGTTTGAGGCACCTAGTAACTTGCAAAACTAGCCAAAATCCATGTGCTCTCAAAGCATACATCAGCTTCCATATGTAACTCAAGGAATCTTCTTGTTTTTCTTACTTTGGAATAATTAATCATTTTGCATTTGTTAAATGTCAAAGTAACACTTCCCATAATTTACTCTGATTGATCTTACTAATTTGTTTAGCCATCCCAACTGCTTGAATGCTGTTGCCCAGCTTCAGAGAACTGCTGTAACAGAAAACACAGAAAACACTGTGAACCAACTTACTCTTCTTTTTCAACTTTCTTTTTATTCTAATAAAAGTCCCATTGACTTCTAGTTTATATGTGCTGGGAATAAAGGCTGAATAAACCCAGAACAAAGACTGGAGGCACTGACTAATACAAAGACAAAACCAAAGACTGATGGCTGCTTACAAGTGGTTAAACATATTAGTTGCACTCGAAAAGACCACTTCTTTTTATATAAGTTTCTCTAGCAAATTGCTTTAGCAGCTGGAGAAACCTGCATAACTAATGTTGTGTTCTGCTGTTGCTGGTGCCATATTGCACAGCAAGCACAAGCTTTTGAAAGTGTTTATAAAGGGCTCTACTTCTCTAGCGCAACGCTTTACATCTAAATGTCATGGCTGGTTGACATCTGATAGGCACTGGCCCACAGGACTCGGGTTCCTGGCAGAAAGGCAGACCCTGCTCCCCTCACTGGAGCGATGTGGAGTGGAGGTGTGCAGGGTGGGACACACTGGGCATCAGGAGGACAGCCATGTATGGCACAGCTCTCCTGCCCTCCCCAGGATAGGCTACTGCTGCAAAAGTATGCTGTGCTGGGTGTCATGCCTCTGAGGTGGTACATAAACAAATGGAAGTCCTTAATAAAGTAAAAGCTCTAACCACGTAGGTCACTGTGAGGTGGCTTCCTGCTGAGGTCTCTCTGCTGGGCTTGGCAGAGCTAGCTTTGCCTGTGCCAGGGCTGAACATAGCCCAGCATTGCTGCACAGCCCTTATGTAAAGTCCCCTTTACATTTCCAGAGAGCTGTAAAAATAGTTGTACATGACTCAGAAATGTTTTTATGGTTTTTTTCTGGACAGTGAAATGCTTCTGACTTCTAGAGAAACCTCTACCTGTGCAATCTTTGGACGAGCCAAATCAATGCCTTTTGCTTCTGAGAAAATTTTCAAGGACAAAGGGAACTGTTGAAGGCAACATGGTGCTCATGTAACTTTTTGTCTCTGCTAATGTCAACTCTGTATTCATTATAATCAGTCAGTGTGAAGGTCTTTGTTGATGTGTATCAGAGAGACAGCTTACTCCACACCGCTCTGTCCCACTGGCTTCCAAATCACTTTTCTAGTAATCGTATTTGAAAGGGCGATCATTTTTGCCTTGGATTACTCTAAAAGCCCTTCTGTCATTAACCCATTTTTCCTTCTATGCCCAAGGCAATTTGAGATGAAAAGGTATTGGATATTTCCTTTGGTTTGTTTGTTTTGTGCTTTTTACAGCACCTTCCTCAGGAGGAGGGGGAAGTCTCAAACACAGGCACAGCTGGTCCTCCATCCCCTTGCCCCCTTCTAGAAGCACACTCCTATCCTTGGCATCATTCATTTTAATGCAGCCTGATGCACCCAGACTGGATTGGATCAGAAATGCAAACAATTTTAAATGAAAATGAGCAAATTACAGCACACTTCCCATATGTGTGGAGAGGGATTAATATAACAAATTTTTTAAAAATTGGAAAGAGAGATGGCTGGCAACAAGCTAAAAATTAACCCAAGGGCAAAAAGGAAGTACTCATAAGGCAGGGGAAAACACTGTTTTAGTCATCATGCATGAAGGGCTTTTAGGCACAACCCAACAGCAAACTGACACTTAGGATCAGGGAGGGACCAGTTTAATACTGTGCACCAGGACTTAGCCCTGACAAAGAGTGCCATTGACCTGTAAGAACAAATGCAATGGAGTTAAATACAGTGACACACCTAGAGAAGATTAATGGGAAGGCATAAAGGCAACAAAGAAAAGAAGTCACAGATGGGGAAAAGAATTTTCCTTTTTTTTTTAATTTATGGATTTCACTTTAGATTTCTTCAATTTATATTATAATGTTGCCTTCCACAGTGAAGTTCATCATAGTGAGCTGCTTCTTGTAACTCTCAGGCTTGGGGAAGATAGGGTTAAAAGCATGTGTAAAATTTTCTGTCTTGTCCATTCACAGACTTAGAGATAAGTCTTGGATCAAATCAAAACAGTAAATGACTCAAAGTTTGGGCTCCTGGACTTGATTTGCTCCCAGCAAAGGGAACATGGCTGATAGAGAAAATATTTCCTCCTGGAGGGGTTCCATGGGGAGACTAACAGCAGGGCCCATCCCAGGAGCAATAGTTAGTGCAAGGGTTGCAACGTACGTTCTCAGCGCAGTCTGAACAGTAGTTTCTGGGTATAAGTGCAAGACCTGAGTCATACTGTTAGTGCTGTTTGAATAATCTGACCAACCAGCCTGAAAAAACAGACCCTTTTCTTCTGAAGTAGGGAGCTTTCTCTCTAGTTTTAAAAAGACAGGAACATGAATAGCAATTAATAAGCCATTGTAAGGATGAGTATAAACATGCAGATATTTGAGTGAACTGTCTTGTAATCCTTGCTTATTGGAAGGCACAATATGTTGAGTGCTCTTACAGGATCAAGTTCTGCAAAATAAAGGTATGGCAATATCTATGGAATTGACTATGTTTGGACCATGGACTAAATTCATCCCTGGTGACCTAACTGTAGGCTTAACCAGATCAGCATGTAGATCTGGGCAACACTGCGGTGAGTTCTGATTATGAACCACAGCGAACAGAAAGGCTGCATGGGTGCACAGGTATTCCTATGGGAAGTTTACAACTTTTGTCAATCCTTGTTTTGTAGTTCAGTAATGAAAGCTACATCTGTAATTAGTGAAAGCCTTAGGTTGTGACATTAGTCTCAACACAAAGTAGGAAGTCTTACACTGATTTTAGAATATCATGCATTCCCATGCATTTTGAAGAAGTAGGGTATTTTTTGCTACTTTTGAATGTTGAGTAATTCTTTTGTGGGTGAATTCCCTTTAAAGGAAAATCACCTTGATGTTGAAAGAAAATGCCAGTGATGCTACTATAACTATACTGATAATAATTTCTGATTTACATGTTCCTATACATGAAAATCTACATGAAATTTACTCTTTTCCCTGTCTTTTTTTTTCCAATGAAATGAAATCAGTACCAAAATGACATCTTTTTAGACTATTTTCTGTTGACAGTATTCCCTGTAAACATTAACTCATTATTTATCTATCCCAAGGAATGGTATGCATTGAAAGACAATCGCCTTGCAGTGGAATGTGACCTTGGCTAGTCTATAACAGCTAAAAAATGCCATCCCTCTGACGTTATATTGTTTTGATGGGAGGGAAAATTAGCTAACTTATTTGGAAAAGTTGCAAAGGAATCTTTAACCTCTTAGAATGAGTTCAGCTAACCTTTAGGCTCTCTCTTTGGGAATGCCATTGGCTTGTGCTGGTGCAGTGTCTTTTACCTAAGATCTTTTTGCCAAGCATTAAGGAAACATTAATTAAGGTTACAGCATTTCAGGGAAGAAACAAAAGTTATTAGCTTCACTTTAAATAACAGACTCTGGACCTGGTTTGTCTCTTTGCAACATCTGAGACTGTGAATGGGCCCTGTGACAGTATGGGCAGAACACCAAGCCCTTCCCATATGTTTAGAGGTTGTGGAATGCACAACGGGCACAGCTAACACTGGGGTTACCCTCAACTCTCTGCTCAGCCCTTGTCCTGGAGCAGCCTTGCTCCTGCTGCTCCTGGGCAGAGCCGTAACTGAGAAGACTTCATCACACTGATGAGCAGAAAACAACCAGTGACCTTTGCCATCACAGAAAATGAGGATTGTGTGGTAGTCCTGTCATTCTGTTCACAGTATTTCCGCAAGAGAGGATACATCCTCCAAAAGAACAGTGTCCCAAAAGCTCTCTGTGCTACTTTAGCAGATTCTTGGTCAGAGGTGCTTTATCTGTTGTCAGGGAACAGCTGCTGGGATGCAGATGTTTTCACACTGTGAGTGAGTAAGGTATGCTGTCAGACCAGCCTCTTCAAAAACATGGTGCATCTTCAGTTCCATGTTGGTCCAAGGAGAACATTACAATCAGGTGACTACAAACACATTATACTTGGTGTAGATGGAACCTGAGGCAAAACACAATGTGTAAATAACTCTTTTTAAAATTGTGTTTCTGGAACACCTACCCTGGGTCATTCTGTTTGTCAGAAATAATGTCTCTCTCAATCACAGTCCCAGTGACCTCAGACTACAACTATTAACATAACTTATTGTAAGCTCTGCAGAGGCAGCTCTCTCAATGCTAATAATGATTTTCTATTGTGATGTTGGCTGTTGGTAGCTAGGCTTTGGGTCTGGAGTGACAGCAAGGAACCTGGGTGTTGGCACCATGGCTAAGTACCTCTCCTTAACTGAATGGATGCTGTTGGACACTCAGTTCTGAAAACCAGACTGGGGCAATCAGGGAAGGAAGCTCCACTTAGGGTAATCTTAGGTTTGAATTAAGAGGATGTTTCTGAAAAGAGATTTCCTGGGCCCCCCCCACCTGCTTTGTTTAGGTTGACAACCCACAGAGCAGTGTCAGAGCACCCAAACTGGGTTCCCTTCAGGTAAAACCCAAACAGAAGAATGCACTTCAGGACTGTTCCTAATGCTGTCTGACCTCTGGGGTCTTCAGTTCCTTCTATCTAATTTGGGGAGAATGTCACAGTCTTTTTTTGTATACTCTGTAGGAAGTAAATAAGTCATGCATGTGTAATGTTTGGCATGTATACAAAGAAAAAGATACCTCCCTCTTCTATTACTTTTTCTAGTAATAGGGTTAACACATGAGTTGACTGCGCTCTTCCCTTGCTACAACTTTCATTTTTGCTCTTGTGGTTTCTTTGTGTTTGGATATTTTTGTCTGAACTCATGCTAACTCAGGTGAGGGCACCTGCTTGTTAGACAGTGGCTATTTTTTATCATTATGAAGAGTCATTTTTATCTCCAGATTCACATGGTTAAGTTTTACATTTAAATCAGTCATACATGGGTCAGATTTGGATGGTTCATATTAACCTGGAATGCTTGTTGAAAAATAAAATTAACTCTCCCCAGAGAATCTCTTCCCTCATCCTTGTTCTGTCCTGTTATCCTTCTCCCAAAACAGGGCTCATCAACTTTGTCCAACAAATTTCTGTATCAGAGTATCTTTGTGGCAGATTTTCATCTTTTACTGGTTCTCTGTCAAGCATCATGACAGGTGCTGAGCTTGATACTAGACTGTGAGTCTACAGAAAAGACATTAAATTGTAAGAATTTCAAATTTTTGCCTAAAAGGATACTGTTTTTGTAAGTTCCTCTTGTTAATCCAAAAGACTTAGAGGTTCTATAAAGTACATATTTCTGTCATATGTATTGCTTAATAAATGCTCAGGAGAAGCCTGATTACTGGAGCCATAGATTTGGTTGCAAGGCTAGAAAAATGTTAGGATAATGTCACATCAAAACATAAATTCACCAGGATTTTGGCAAAGAGAAAATAATCAATGGAATTTCATTTTTGTATCTACCTATGCCCTAAAAATATATTTAACCTAATTTCCTTTTTTAAAATCTTTTTTTTCTAATCTTTAGTTACAAGTGAAAATTAAAATGCAAAAAGTTTTTTTGAGAATTATAGTTAAAAATGTCAAAACTTACTATCCACACTACAATTTTTAACAGTCCCACATCAGGATTGCTGAAGAAGAAACACCACATTAATAACTGCGTGCGTAGTGAGGCATCTAGTTTTAATCAATACATTAGGAAAAAACTGCAGAAATCTCACCTAATTCTCCTTCGCCATACAGCACAAGTCATTGTTTGTAAAAAATGAAGATGAAATGAGACTAAATGAAAAAGACAGTATGCCTAGCAGACCAACCTGGATGTTGATAACACTTATGCTAATTCTACAGTATCTGATGAGCATACTGTCTTTCTCATACCAATCCATACACAGGGACAGCCATGACATGAATCCCACACCACAATTTGTATTGATGAGCCACCTTGCTGACAAGTTTTTTTGAAAAACCAAAGACAGAACAGACTTGGCAAATGAACTCTCTCTAGTTGTCAAGGGGGTCCCACGTAAGCTGGCAAGGCAAAGAGGTGTTCTGTGGAGAAACCTATATGCCTGCTGCTTTCTGCTTTAAACAAGGAAGCTGTGCTTGCCTCTGCTAGGCAAGAGCCTGTTACTTTTACACATGCATCCTCTAAATATTTTAGCCTCTAAATATTTTCTGCTCTGTGGCCCAGTTTCTGAGAATATTGAAGATAATTTGCAGAAATAAGGTTTCAGGCTTAGAGTCACAATAATGTGCTACAGAAACCCAATCATCAGACTGCTGTTTATCCAATCAGGAAATACAGCAGGGTCAGGCGATCTGAACAGCTTGCTTTTCAGTGCTCCCAGAGAGCTAGTTACAGAAATAGCTATGACTTAACAGCTATTTGCCACAAACTACTTAGCCAGTAATTTAAATACCAATTGAATTAGTGAAAATCACTACCTGTGCAGAAAGTAACATTTGCAAGATTAATAATTTCCTACAAATTATTTGACCTATGCTAATCTCTGTTATTGAACCACTGCTGGTTTTTTTCCCCTCCAGGCTAGCTGCTCTCTAATTGCAAGCTGACCTTGAGGTACAGAAACGAATGGCATCAGCCAGGCGAAACCTAATACAGGCGCCCAGGGTGGAGCGTCACCAGCAAAACAGAGCTGTGGTTATTATGCAGCGGCCATGACTTAGCCCTGTTCTCCTGCCTGCAAGCCCACTTTAGCATCTCTGCATTGAAAACTGCCAGTGCTCTTTATTGATCAAGTTTCTATTCTAGCTGCACATGGGGAAACAACAGAAATTATCTAGCAAAGGTAGTATTTCATTAGAGCAGGGAAGGTCAGTGTGAACCTCTCTTGGCTCAACCATCACCCAGCCAAATTCCTCACACAGCTTGAGGCTCTCTGAGATGTGGCTTTTGGTTATGTTGCAGCAACAAGATCGGGTACCTCCTACAGGACTCAGAGAAGGCAACCTGAATTTCATTCAGATGTGTCCAGAAAATGCTACCTAAGTGTAAACAGAGAAAACCTTTTATTGTCCTTGAGCACAAACTGATCTGGTGGCATTAGCTGCTGCCCTGGGGAAAGGGTTTTTCAGTAGCAACTGTGGCTATTTAACCTATCTGTCTGCAGATCACTGACCTTTGAACAGTCTCGTTCCTGTGCAGGAGGAGGATGAGAGACTTCATCCTGCATGGAGTCAGAACCTGAGGGTAGGCTTTGTGAAGTGAGAACATGGCAAGGAGAAGCTCTGGTCCACATTTCCTGGTTTTATCTAGCATCATCCTCCCTTAGCACTGGACAGGACTCTCCCTTGTGACGCCCATCCAGAGCAGGGGCTGTCAAGGAGGGGGACTTGGGTCTGACAGGTGGTGGGGGAGGCAGGGAAAGACTGGGAGCCAGGACATCAACATGGGGTTTCCCCCTCTCTTCCTGCGGGATCTCCCGCACTACGTGCGGATCTGCAGGAGAGGGGAGCCAAAGGCTCTGTTTTGCTTTGCAAAGGGGGTGGATATTTGGCACAGTCCAGGGAACAACTGACTTCAGAGTTGTCCTTTTCTGGGTTTTCCTGCACAAAGGAGTGAGTTAGACCACTTCCTTGTTTATAAAAGGCTCCTATTTCACCCTTCTTTTGTACAAACAGATAATTATGTTAGAAAGTGCAAGGTGTCATAGAAACTTGGTTTTGAAAGATGAATTCTGGAAACTTGAATAACTGGGTAGCATTTCCAGTTACTGGGGCCAAGTCCTTCTCTCCTTTACTGCCATAAAGCCAGAGTAACTAGCCAGTGTAATCAGAGTTATTTCAGATACCTCTAATGTGATTGGAAAAGTCATGTTTGATGACATTCAGACTCACAACATTTCCCTAATAACTTCCAGTTGTATTTAAATGACTTTTCTAGTAGTCCAGCAGGATGGCTGTTGTTCAGGGAGTGATAAGTCTGTAAATATTTTCTTTGTTAAAAAGAAATACCAGACCCAGTCTTGTCCCCTGGGAATGTGACATTGACAGGTGTTAGGGTTCAAAGATCAAAAAACAATAGCATTAACTTTGGAATGGACATGGGTTCCTGACCTGCTGTGTGGTGAGTGGAAAATTCACTCATCAAAGCTCTGGTAAATTAAACATCCCCCCAACTCTTCTGACTCTTTTATATTGTATTAGCTTTTGTTTACAAGGTTCACTTATCCTTGCTTATTTTGAAACACGTCTGAAGATTTTGTTCTTGCTATTGCATGATGTGACTTCTTATGTAGAGTCTACTGTGAGACAGGACTGTTCAGATCCTGGTTGCACTGGCAAGCTAAGAAGCTTGTGAATACATATGTGTGTGTGTATATGTGTGCATTTGGGGAGCAGTCATTCTGTATTAAGATATAACGTGATGTTTTTTCTTCTTAATCCTGCTCTTCTTGCATATTTATGACCATCTGTCTGTACTGAATGCAGTGAAGCTGTTCAATGATATCAAGATTATGACAACTCAGCTCAACAGTTAAGTACTCTATATATTACCAGAAGAAGGCATTGTCTGTTTCAGGCATTATAGTTGTCCTCTAGTTCTCTGAGTTTTGCAAAAGGACCACTCACTGTATTTTATTTGAACATTCCAGTGTGACAGCTTCAGGTGTCTCGTGTGATTCTACTCTAAGTAAAACCCATATTTATCCCCAGATAATGCCTTTGTATTTAAAGAGTCTTATTCAGTCACCAGAATTTCTCTATATGCAGCTGGAGTTTTCTCTTTTCCCTTGTAAATCAAAGTCACCTCTTGAAGGGATGGAGGAGTCTGAGATTTGAGTGCATTCATTTGTGTGTGTGGGTGAGCAGGCAAAGTTCCCGCTGGCTCCGAGAGAATACTCACATGCTGTACATAGTCCAAACATGCCTCCTTCCTGGCCTTTATTTGCAATTCAAACAGCAACAATAATAAAGCAAACTTCAGCCAAAGTTCTCTCTCCAAACTTGGCTAAGGTTTCTCTGCATGAATCCCCTCTGTCCCAGCCCCTTGTTTGTTCTCTTTCAAAGAAAGAAACCCTTCTCACATCCTTGCTGGAGCCGGCAGGATCCACCTGCCAGCACAAGGCTGCTCTGTATTTTTGGTGCAGGACACTAATACCTGAGCAGAGCATGACTAAGCAAAGTTGCTTTCGCTGTGCAGGAAGGGGCCGCCCAGTTACAAGAGTCATATTCAGTTCCTGTGTCTGCTTCTTAAGGACAATATAAGAATCAGAAAAAGCAGTAAGAGAGCTGAAAGTACCTCTCTGAGAGAAAGATATGGAGAGGTAATAAAATTATTTCAGTTTATGAAAGAGAACTTCAGCAAGTGTGCTTGTAAGGCACTGTGCAAAGAGAGTATCAGATACCATTTAATAAGGCAGAGTATTAAGAAGACAATGTCTAGGTGTTGAGCCTAGACAGATTTACACTGGAAATAAAATGCATATTTTTAATAGCAAGATTGACATATTCTCAGATTAATTTATTAAGATGTGTGGTAAATGCCTTATCATATAAAATCCTTTAGCCCTTCAAGAAGCTGTGTATTTTCAGGCACAAATTCCAGAGAAAAATGATGTATAGAAAGTAGAAGTCCAAAGGAGACAGCTCAGAAGTGCTGTCCCTTGCCTTTGAAATGACAGCTGGTCCTCCCCAGTGCACTGCCAGAGTCAGTATTATGGAATATCAAACTGGCAATATGACATTGGGCCTTTATTCCAGCCCATAGCCAGTATTTTTATTGCTGATCCCACTCATTAGCCATATTATACTTCTGACTCTGGGATGAAGAGGCTGAAGTCAGTGTATTAATATGCTTCAAGAAGATGTGCCCTGATGCTGCCCCCACTTTTGAGTGTGGTTTAGAAGTGAGCATTCCCAGAACACACCAAAGAAAGATCAAAGGTCTTCCTTATCAGCTGAAGTGCCCAGTGGCTTGTGTTAGCATTACAACATTGTCCCAACACAGATGAGAGATGAATTGACATGTCCTGTCATTGTGCTCAGGAATTTTCACTCTGTGACCAGAGTTTTGACATACAATACAGACAAAACAGTAGGGAATGAGGGTGTGTGTGCTGACCCCTTTTCTGTGAGATTCATTCCTCTCCCCCTTCAGAAAAAAAGAAAAGAAAAAAAAAATAGATCCTCGCTTTACACTAGGTATCATGAGCACCTCTTCCCTCAGCAGGTGTTATGGACAGCCTCATTTCATGCTCAAGCAGAAGGACATGAGGTCTGTAGGAGTCAGAACTTAGGCATGAAGTGATTCTTATCTGATTGCAGGGACTCTCTAGGATGGGGAACTCTCTTCCCGTAAAAAAGGCTGTTCATTTCACATTAAGTTTTAATTTAGCAGAACAATTGCTTGCTTTCTTTAGAGGAGGAGAACATGTTCCATGAACAAAGACTGTCTATAACCATTAACTTTGGCCCCACTAAGCAGGAGGTCAGGTTTATTTTCCATGTACTGTGCCTGTCAGACCTGTTTTCCCTTGGTCCATTCTACTGCTTTTCATCAGGTCATGCTTATTATAATTCATCTGGAAAAGAAAAGGAAATTAAAAAAAAATCATTGCTTTAAAGCAAAATTCAAATATCAACATGCAAAATGGAAATCAGAAAATAGCAACCAAGTTTAGAGATAAGCTTCTTTCTTTGACTAAGCAGAACATGTCTCACAGCTCCAAAAGGATTTTTTTAGACTCAGCACCTGGAAAAAACAAGTATGACAGTTTTAAAGGATGGAGAAATTGAGACTGGAGTTAGCTACAACTTGCTTTCAATACAGTGTAGTCACAAGCAAGGGAGGCAGAGAGAGAGTAATTCAAGATTTATTTTTGCCACCAGATTTTGACTATCAAATAATAGTCCACAAATCACATTTTAAATGCTCTCTGCTTTTACATTTTCCCTTTTTGATGAATGAGGGTATTTTATCAATGACAAAGACATAAAGCCCCACATGTAGATTCACTTAGCAAAAGAAATCCCACAGACAGATTGATGCATTTTTTTGTGTTTAAGTGAATGCAGTCTTAAGATTCCTGAGAAAACCTATGGAAGAAAAAAATTATCTCGTACTTGAGTATCTTCCAAACTTTGCAAAGAGCAAGCTGGGCTGGTTTAAGTGTTTGGGGTGTATGAGTAGCAGCTCTAACTCAGTTCAAAGGCAGAAGGACACCAGAGGTCATCTTGATTTGATGCAGGCTTGACTCCAAAACTCGCTGCAATTACTAGAAAGACTGTGACATCTCAGAAACTGCAGTGCAAGTGGTGCTGGGCAGCTGGCTGAGTAGCTCCTACAGGAGCTGACACTCCACTAGTGGGTCAGCTGTTCCGTGGCATCCCCATGGGTAGGAAACCTCCAACTGTGACCATGAATATGTTTGACTCAGCTGCTAGCTGAAATTTCCTGCTCATCTGGTTGTAGGGCAGTCATGTCAATGGTATCACTGTAGAATCTGGCCCCAGAGGGAGGAAGATGAGTGAAAAGCAAAGAATGTTCTAGCCCTTTGCTTAGGCACACAAGCCTCTCCTTGTGCTAAACTCACTTGAAAGACAGCACCTCCATTCCAAAGAATAATTCATCTGAGCTAAACCATAAGCAAAGCCACAAAGAGAAGCCTGGGATAGTGAAAGGCAATGCATCTCTCATGAAACCTCGCTATAGCAGTGTCATTGAGGAGATTGTTTTCTCAGCAAATAAACTGTTGAAGCCCAGATCACATCTTCTCCTTTGGAAACAGGCTGCCCTCAGCCATGGGCTGGCTATTCTGAAGTTTGGTTTGTTTTGCTCAATTTTGGTTGTTTCTGTAGTCCCTTCACAGTTTTTCTGAAAGGGAGGCTAGCACCCAGACACACACAAAGTGGAAAAAAAAAATGTTTTGCTTTCTGGAAACCCCATGGCTAAGACCAGCTAAAATGTCATCTGCCAGCTTATTTAGACATGACAAGGCATATGACTAGACATGGAACACAGCTGAGACCAATTCTATTTCTTTTTAGTTATTATATAAGTGTCTTCTGGAGAAAAAAAAAAATAGACGAAGAAAGGTAGCAGGCCATTGAACTGGGAAGACCAAGCATTTCTAGACCTAGTCTTCTCTTGAGATTTCCTCTGCACATCCGTCTTCTCCCTATAACCAAAGCTGTGATTTACCTATATCCTCTTTTCCTCTCCAGTTCATAATTGGTTAAAATCAGTGGGATTATTCTTTCTTTCCTCCCCATATTGGTGTTATTTAAAAGGACTGGGTGGGGAAAAAGAAGAGAGGTCTGTCCGGTCCTTTGGTCACCTGACGTCTCAAACCCACTTGTCACAAAATCCCGGTATCCCAGTGGACACAGAGATGAGAATTTCAGCTCAGGTTTCTCTGCTCCTTGGCTTGTGTTTATAACTCTGGCTGGCTGGAAGGATGAAGCAGGGAATGCCCTGCCTCTGTGCATCCAGCAAAACATGGCTTCAAGCCAAACCTCAGGATGTAACACATTTAATCCTTGCTCACTGAAATGATCTTAACTTCTTCTTATGAGATCCATTAAATGAGAGACACAGTGCAAGATTAGAGAATAAGAACAAAGTACTTCTCTACATGAGCTGTCTATTGGGTGCCTAAGGTTATCTTGCATCAATAAGCAGGACACAGTGATGCATGCAACCTAGGAAGAAGATGCTGAAGCCCCTCAGGGCAATGCAGATGGGGAATCCCACCTGCTAACATCTATCACAGGGTATTACTTTTCTCTTCCTAGATCCTCCACTGCTGTGGTAGGACTAGGTTAGTTGTCCGGCTGCTGCTGCCTTTTGTGGGTTAAATTCCTCAGCCGTCACAGTGGACAAAGCGAGAGTGTCTGTTTAGCTGCTGTTTGCCCAAAGACTTGTGGAATGAAGAGGCAGTTTCTGCTCCTGAAGGTTGCTCAACAAGGCAAAGGGACCCTGTGCCTGGCCTTTGCTAAAATGCAGGAGACAATGGGATCAAGTGATGGTGAAAAGGAGGTTCCTCAAAAGGTCTGTCACTGCAGAGTGCAAACAGGCACAGGAATTACAGATCACGAGTTATGAGAGATGGTGGAGCTAGTGGCATATGCTTGAAATTCACATGGAAAGCTATTCTGTCCCAGACATGAAACGGAATGAAGAAATATGGAATTTCCCAGCAATATCCCCTCTTTGCTTGTGTACTACCCCAGCACTGTGACATAAAATGAGGAAAACATAGTGAATGATTTTGAAGGATATATCAAGGTGCTGAAGGGCTGCTGGCTCTCAGAGACACTGACTGTGCTACAGCTGGTCACTTCCCTACAGAGGAGCCTGGGGCTGATGGCTGGTAAAGCATGGCTGGGGTGGCACAGGAGGTAGCTGGTGAGTGACCTTTAATTCCTCAGAGGAAACTGCCTGCAAGAATGCAGGAGAAATTAGAGGAATTAACTTTGTTCTGTTAATACGAGATCTGTCAATCTAGTTCTTTGGTTAAAGTGCATGGCAATTCCTGTAAACAACTGATGGCTTTAAAGGCCTTCAGCTAGAATTCTGGTCACCTCCCATCCCACTATGCCTGACCTTGAGCCTTAATTAGAAGGTTTGTGATTCATGACTAAACAGCATAATTGCATAAAGCAGAGCAGAAAGGCATCCAGACATAACTGGATTTACTCTAAATATGAACATTTGTGCATGTACTGATCATCACCAGGATAATAATGTGGTACATTCCAGATCTTTGTATATACTAGTGCAAAGCAAATGGCCCCAGGTGGTTTCTGAAATGAATAAAATCCTGCTCCCAGTCTGTAACTGTTAATTGTTAACTACTCAGATAGGCTTACATTCCTCTTACTTTACAAATTAAACCCACTTGTCATCAGTTATTGATTTCATAGCTTTAACATTCAGTGAAGGAAAACAAACTGCGAGACAGAAAAAAGAAAATCTGTGTCAGGATATGCTCCACTTTGTGTGCCATTTCGTAAAAGACCTACAAAGAGCCAATCCCTTTGGCATTGTCAAGCCTCCTTGTCCTTCCTTCTGGCTGCAAAACAACAGAGGAAAAAAGGGTTGTGTTTTGCAGAGGCAGATGAGCTCTGACAGAAAAGTCTTCCTCCCTAGCCCCTAAGTGTTTTTGCTCTTTCTGAGCAGCACACATATGGGCAGCACTGAAATACAGTTGCTGAATAACATGGAATAAACCTCAGTTCAAGTTTTAGTTTGGCACTGGGATACACTCTTCTGCTTCCCCTGCACCTGCTTGTGCCAGGAAGGGAACAGGAGGGTTATTCTCCAGCAACTCTCTTGCCAACCCTCCCCTCACAGAGCAGCCTTTGCTGATGGGTGTGCTCTCTCCTGACCCTGGGGACATTCTGCAGATATCTGGCTTCTTCAAGCAGAAAGTTTTGACAACAACACAAATGTTGCTATTTTGTCAAGTGCTGCTACCTCTGACAGTCAGGATCTAGGCCATGATTTTCTTTGGCAGATATTTTTAAACATTTTGGACAACCATAACTACAGAGTTTCTGAATTCAGATGTGATAAAATCCTGCAAATGCAGATATTCCCATGTCTATCAGTGAATGCACATCAAGCTTTTACTTTCTGGAAGTCCAAGCACCCAGCATTCAGGTTCTCAGTCCTTTACAGCCAGGATGTATGATCCCCACACCCTGACAGTGCAGGAACTTGCAGCATGGCTTCTCCCCTCCACCCTTATGCTACTGCTATTTCTAGAAATCCAGGTTTTATTTTTTAAAGTTCTGTAGTCAGAGTGGACCCAAAAAGAGATGGTGCCATAAAGTCTGTATTTGCTGCAACACTTTGGACGTGGATTCTGGATTTGGCCTGTAATTAAGATCTGATAAAATGGAGCATTTATCAAACCTAAATGCAGTAGGAATATCCCTCCTTTGATGAAGCAGATAAATTTTTTGGGTAATGTGTACATAACCCTGCCATTACATCACTGGGGAGGGGTGATAAACAAAGGAGTAAAGTCATAGAACTAGGCAAAAGCGAAACCTATACTTCAACCATGACCCACGTAGTAAATGTAAAGATAGCAGAAGTGCCTGATCAGAGAAGACACACAATTATCTGTGTAATACTACCTGGCTGCTTAAGCTAACTTCATAATTGCAATGCAATTCTTGTAATATATGGGGTCAAATATTTTGCAGACTTTTCTACTTCCTGAAGTTGCTCCTTCAGTCTCTGGGGTCAGAGGCCCAAGGAAGGGGACAGTAGTGAATACAGCTCTGGACTAGGGGTCCCTGCCACCATGGAGTGGTTGCACATGTCCACCCCTCAAACAACCACAGGTTGTGCTTTAAGTAGCACAGCTGGCAAGTTAAACATCATTATAACAATGCTTGAATATTTTGAAGATGTTTTAACAGTGAAAAAATTAAATTAGTCAAGCGAAGAGGGTGTTGCCTTCTGTACAGGAGGATACCCTGCATACCTGTGTAGCATCAGATGCAAATAAGTAATGAAATCCTGTTGAAGAAGAGGAAAATTGAATGTTTCCAGGATAATTTTGGGAACCAAATATCTCTTTTAACTGTGGACTATTTCAGATACCTCTTACTTTGAATAAATTAATTTGGACCAAATTTATTTGGTCAAAAGTCATTGACCAAAACTAACAAAAATCATATTTCTTTCTGAATGCTTACCCTCTACAGGGAATTATTATTTGGATTTGTACTTAGCAGCACATATCAGACTGTCTGGTAAAAATTATGTAGGGAATGAGATCAATGGATTAATATTCACAATGATACCACAATTTCCTGCTCTGCTCTGCTGATTAGCCCTGCTCTCAAGGTCTGCTGAATGGTAAAACAGACACGCAAATGGCTCAGTCCATTACTATCTGGCACCGCTCCTAATTTCTGCCTTTACTGTGCACTGCAGGAGCAAACTTCCAGTGCAGAGCTCTCAAGAAAAGAGCATCACAGAGGAAAGTTATTAACCTCTATTGTGTCCTCCAGAGAGCTCCTCCCTCCTAAAGGTTAATTTACTGATTTCACTGATTTGCACTTGTTCTGTTCTCAAAGGGGAAGCACACAGATGACTTCCTAAATCAACAGGAACCGATTGAAATTGTGCACACCTTTGGAGATATCTGTGTGTTGCTCCCAGCTCCCAGCAATCTAACATGAAAATCTAGAACAGCCCCAATGCTGTTGATGGGTGGAATCCTTGACATGTAAAGCTACAAAATTTCACCAACTTGCAGAAGGCATCTCAAAGTCAGATTTGCCATGACCCTAGACCAGTGGTCCTGGCAGACAGGAGTTTTGCACTGTTACAGAATCACAGAATATGTTGAGTTGGAAGAGACCCACAAGGATTATCAAGTCCAACCCTAAGCCCTGCACAGGGCTATCCCCAAGAGTCACACCAGTTGTCTGAGGGTATTATTNCACTGCTTTCCACCATCTCATTCCGCAGTCTGTCCGTACATCCAGGATTGCTCCATTTCAAGTGCAGAATCCTGCACTTTCCCTTGTTCAATTTCATATGATTGGGGATTGTCCAGTCCTCTAATTTGTCGAGGTCTCTCTGCAGCGGCTCCTCAAATGGTTTTAAAATTTGTCGTATTTACTCTGATAGGCTGAATCAGGAAGAGCACATGATAACATGAACTCTTTTATAGAATATCTTGGACTGTGGATATTTGATGGACTCCTTGATGAACCTGTGATTTAGATGACATGCAAGATGCACAGAGTTCACAAACCAACTTTGATTCCTTGTACAAAGCAACCTAGTTCATTTATTGTAAAAAAATTAATGTGACTGGGAACTGCAGTGAATGTACGTGAGGCTAATGTGCCCAGATGTTTCTTTTAGCAGCTGGACTCCTTTATGGCCACAAAATTCATGCAAGCAAGTTGCCTATTCTGACCCTTATAAGTGGCTTTTAGATGTGCATTGCACACTTCTGGTGCCTGATTTGAGGCAGAGCCTGGACACAGGACTGTCAGACATTCACTCCTATAATTATTCTCACACATGCTCCCATTGTCACCACAAGACAGCTTTAGAGCAGACTGAAGCTAAAAGAGACAGTGCCATCTCAGTGCCATCTCTGCCCCTCCTCCAGCTCCACATTCTGACCCTCTGCTCTGTGCCTAGGGCACTCATCCAGACAGAGTTATGTCCCTGCCAGGCTTTGACCAATTTCAAATGTCAGTGCCAGATTTCCTGTACTGTACCAGGGATGTTGGTTCTCTTGATTTTACAAGAGAACAACTGGTTACCAGAAAAATCAGTGATGCTGAAATAGGAGTCAGACAACAGACATTAGGAGCTGGAACCCAAATTCTTCTTTTAGTCTTAATCCTCTCTGAACTTCCAAGTCCCTTTTGTAGTGTCAAACTGAAGTGCAGTGACAGCTAGAGATTATCAGAGAAATGATCCTGTGAAAAGTAACAGAAGTGTCATCATTGATTAAAGACTGAAGCAAGTGGGATCAAATTAAGACCATGAGAGAAACTTTATTTCCAAAAATATCTTTTTTGTATTTCATAAATTCATCTTTCTTTGAGCATTCACTAGTGTTTCATACAAGTCTGCTTAAGAAAATATATACTGAGAGAGTACACTTGAAACACCTACTGCTTTAGTCCTTCCCACACACAGTGTCAAGGGTTAAGAGACGTGAATGCAAAAGAGCATTAACCTAAAAGTGGGAAAGAAAGACCACTCCTCCTGAGGTCTGTAGAGACAAGACCATCTTCTGAGTCGGGGGAAAACTACAATTATGGGGATTCTCCATTACAAAATAGTTATTTTGGTTTTGGTCTATGCAAATTTTATTGATAAAAATGTCTGCACTGGATTATGAAAGGCTCAGTGACTCACAGGTGCATCCAAGTATGTGTTTTTGTATACACATATATGGAAAAGACCAGAAGAGAAAGTAAGCGTTCTCCTGCCTACAGAGGAGTGAGTCACAGTCCAGAGAAGGTAGGAAAGGTGGGACCACTGCCTCAGCCACTGCCTTGCACTGCAACTACAGTGTGGTCTGGATAGGGAAATGGCGGACTGCCACTTGACTGGATCCTGCCCAGGCTAACTGTATGTACATACACACACTCACACATAAATGCTTTCTCTGGTCCAGACCATGGCTGAAAGGACAGCAGAGCTCTAGATGGCTAAGAAAATTAAAAAAGTTAATCAGCTGAATTTTTCCTACCAATCACAACTTATACACTCCCATTCATTATTTGCAGCCTGGCAGCTATTGAGGCATGTGGGATGCTCAAGACTGTATGGCTGTGACTCCCGTCTTTGGAGGGAAAAGTCCCAAGGAAAGACACTCTTACAGGCTGACTCCTCAACCACAGTGCTGTCCCTACAGAGAGAGGTGCGTCCCTGGAGAGACAATGCCTTTACCAGTTAGTTTTGCCATTGCTGCTGAACAAGCACTAACAGGAAATATTAGCCTGGCCAGCAAGGATGCACCTGTGCTCTGAGCTTTTTCTCTTCAACAGGTGGTATTTTATCTGTTGATGCTGGTTGTATTATCTGACCCATTTTTTCTGATTACTATCTACCTTTCCCCTGCAAAAGAAATCTTTTTTTTTTTCTTTTCTTTCCTTTTTGTTGTAACATCCTGAAGGCAATAAGCAGCAAAGCACTGCTCGGTGAAAAAAGACCCCAGTTTCAACATACATTACTTCTGTCCCATTTCAGAACAGTTCTCTTTCAGCCTAGTGACTTGAAGCAGCTAGCTTGTGCTTGTCCAGTCGCTTACAAGAGATGAAAAACTTCAGCATCCTGGGAGGAGCTGATGTTAAATGACTGCTGTTGATGTATCTGTGTGGTGGTGGTTTGGTTTTCATCTTCCTTTGATCATCTCCAAAACCCAGTCTGTTGTTCTCAGCCACACAGTAGACATTCTGCTTACTTGTGCCAGTTTACAGACTTAACACTGGTGGCTTCGTGGCAAAAAGCTATTCTGAGAGTTTCTGAAACAAAACCTTAATGATATATGGCTGCCAAAGTTAGCTGTTTCACAGCTGTAATAGCACACTGTAGGCTGCGTGGCAGCCAAGCTGTCTTTGTTACTGTATTAAGTGAGGTGTGAGTGCCTGGAATGTTGCAGGCAGCAAAAGCCATCGTGGGTGGCAGCTGCCTTCAGAATCCTTGAAAGGATATGCTGTGATAACTTGATAAGGTGTTTGCATGTGTTAAAGGGCATGACATCCACAAAAGGTTGGGTGATGAGGGCACAATTTTCTTTGGATGTGAGGTGCTCCAAAGTGCATTAGAATTGGGTGGAAAATATGAAGCATGATGTGTTTTTTGTACAGGACTGGAATTATTTAATAAGAAGTAGTTTTCCTGCTAATGTCTGATTCAGTTAATGTGTTTATGGAGTATTTTAGGCTGTACCTCAACTTTTCCAATCCGGATACACAGCATTTTGTTAGAAATCCTAACAGTCAGGACACTGGGCAGGGGCAACCTTGCACTGGAAGGGGCAGCCTTCTCAGTCTAGGGGCTAGTTTCTGTAAAGCGTGTGTAAATCAGCAAGAATTCCACTGAAGTTATTTTGGTGTAAATAAGGGTGAGAAGAGTCTTAGGCATGCTGTTCTTCTTTCCTGCACTTATGTTGGCCTAAACACTCCAGACAATGGGACAATTTGATCACCACTGCAACTGGCATTCTCCTCTTTCTCCCAGCACAAAACTGGTCCATCTGTTTCTTGAACAGAGTTTGCACTTCTGCAAACTGTAAAGAAAAAGACAAAAAAAAAGTTTTTTTCCTAGTCAGATACTCTCTCCTCTCTGCTTGTCATCATCAGAAAGCCCCATCAGCCCGTTTGTGCCCTCAAGTCCCACTCAGCTATTCTTGTTAGGCTGCTGTGGTTCTAGTTCATTATTACCAGGCAGGGCAGCTCTTTAAAACAAGGGCGTAGGATACTGTACCTAAGGGTTTATGTTAGGGTGATTCTCCCTTCAGTCACATCACTTTGTGGACCTATGTTAGCACAAGGGTTGAGATGCAGGACCCATATATAGTGTGAAAACTGGCATTCCCTGGAGAAGTATAAACGGCATGGCCACGTTCTTTAAATTGCCTGTAGTCATCCAGAGGTGCTGTGGCTGCATTTTCCAAATAACTGAGAAAGCTGATTTTAACATGGATTTGTTTTTCAGAAATGGGGATTAAACCATATGACTGATGGGTATGTCAGAACAAGATGTGTATCCCATAGCGACAGAGTATTTTAAGACTGCATCCTGCCCTTGATGAACAAACTTAATACACATGTTGAAGAGTTTCTGGTCCCATTTCCTCTTGGTGAAACCTCATATCTCATGAATACAAATTCTCAGGGCTTTTTTCCCTTATGGTTCATTTGTCTAAATTCTACTGAAGTTGTTGAGTTATGAAAGTTTAACAAGAAGAAAATGAAATCTTAGTGATTGTCTTGTTTGAAAGATTAAATGGTTTAATTTTCTAACTGAACCAGGGATACAAGCCAAGTATGGCTGGCTGTGACATAAACACAGGTGCTGAACAAGTTTTTGATATCAGTGAACCATTTCCATGGTGGAAACCTGAAATGAGTGATTTGTACTGCAGCGTATTTAGCTTGTCACGATATCCGTAAACTTTACAAGGCAAAAGCACATACTATATTTCAAGTTGCTGCATTTGGGTTTCCATTTATACTGTTCTAACAAAATTACAAAATCCCTCTCTCCTTTCCAAGAAGTCTCTAGCAAGAGAAAAAGATATAAACCCCAACCACTGGTGATTTTTTCTTTTTGCCTAGCAGCATTTAAAAAGTATTTCCCTCTTTAGCACAGGTAAATCAGGATCAGATAATCACACTTAGACTAAATGTGCTTCAGGAGCTGCTTTCAAAATACCAGTAGAGATCCTCAGTCTGCAGTGGAGTACCCACACAAGTTACTCAGGGTAAGGCAGGATAGAAAATGAACTCAGAGGGATGCACACATGCATGTGATCAGCCCATTATGAGTGCAGAGCACATTATTTTGCTCTCATTCAGAGTAGAAAAGCTGCTTCACATTCCGCCTGGTCTAGTGGGAGAAAGATATCTCTGCTCATGACAGAGAGATTGGGACTATGTGAATCTTTGATCCCTTCTAACCTAAACCATTCTAAGATTTACAGCAGAGTTTTACAGCATGTGAAGCCAGTGATGTGCTATAAATTCATATCTTTCCTTATTTTCAAGTGTCTTTTTTTTATGTCCTTAACTTGAATGCCTTTCCTGGCAATTCCTTAATCTCATTACTGAATAATGTGGTGTATTGGGTTCCTGACCTCCAGGTTATTTCAGGATGCTGCAGAGTGGGTGTAGCTGGGCACAGGCTGTGAAAGTGAATAGATATTGAACTGATGTTGGATATAGATTAGAAGTCAAGGAACATAGGGCTAAATTTCCAAAATCCATCTAAAGAATTCAACACTTCTTGGACTGATGATACCATACTGCATAACCAAATGAATTATAGTTGTTCAGTTGCCCTTATTGCAACAGTTTTTATGCTTCTTGAAGCATGTAACTAACCTGGAAGATTAAAGAGGTGCATTCCACTAGCATCTTCATACCAGAAGCACAGTACATGTGCTGAAAATTCAGATGAGCTGAGAGTAAGTTAACTTTTAACAGGAAGTTTTTAAATAGACTTGCAAGTTGCAGCATTGCTGATCACTTGATGTACATTGAAACTTGCAACTTCAATAAAATATACCTCAAAAACTGAAAAATCAGAATGTACTTAATTTCATCTGTCTTAATAACTTCCTGAACTGTGTAGTAGCATTGTGTTTCTAGATGAATGCCACATATTTTCAAGTTATTTCTTCTTCTATGGGAATAGAAAACAGACCTCGTAGGCTCCACTGCACAGTCCTGTTGCACAGAGAGTGAGTGAGTGGGTCAGACATGAAAACTCATGGTGTTTATCTTTTTTCTTTTTTTTTTTTTTTAATATAGCNTTTTTTTTTTTTTTTTTTTTCTCTCCTAGTAGGCAGGACTATGATGGCACAGGCAGAGAGTGAGTTTCATTCCAGAATCCAGGTTCTGGGTGACTGACTGGTTGGCAACTCTCCTTGGGCGTTCAACCCTAAATAACAGAAACACCAAAAGACATGAAGTGTATTTTAGTTCACTGCAGTTACCCAGCATTATTATTATTGTTATTGTTATTGTTATTGTTATTGCACAGGAGCAGTTAGTTCTCTCCTTAGTAGGAGGAAGAAGTGGTCTGAGGAACAGCAGTTCGGTGGTAGTTCAAGTGGCTACTTACCTAGTGTGCACAACAGATCCAAGATGTGGAGCCACTTAGAAATGATAGATGAAGAAATCAATGTGGAGGTAACAAATCTTGGGTGTGTATTAAGTTTATGTGTTAGGCCAGCCATCTGGGAGCTATTTAAAGCAATTCAAATTGTTTTGACAACAGATGAAGATAGCAAGTAATCATTCATGGTATGGCTGCTATTCAGAGAGCAGTTGGGTTTCTGTCCTGTGTGTTTCTCTTGTCACAGGGAAAACTTCATTCTGAATTTGTGTGGACAGGCGTGAGCAGAAAAACCAACCTTCTGGGAATTTACTTTTTTAATGGTCTGTGAAAAGGCTGCTGGAGCCCCTTCTGTGACCCTCCACTCATCTCCTTCAATGGCTTTCCCTTGGCCTTGTTCCCTGCCTAAGCCAGGTGGCTGTGGGAAAATGATTTCATACTGCTCCATTCTACATTTGGACACAAGCAGAGAGCAGAAGTGATGCTATAAAAAGTTTTAACTCCAGTGAGAAGTTCAAATCTGCCGCTCATCCTGTGGAACCCTCTAGAGTGCTGCCCTTCCTCCTAAGCTCCCTTCTCCCTTCACACAGTGTCAGGAAACATTTGCTGGGTCTTAAACAGAGGTCATGCTTAAGACTCAGCCACTTGATTTTACAAGCCCTCTGTATGCAATGAACAAAGAACTAATTATAGGTTTTTCCTCTACCTTTGTTAGAAAAACACATGAAGGGACAGGTGGGGTCCGTGCTGTAGGCGGACAGCAGAGCTGGGCAGGTGGAGGATCAGCAGAGCAAACCTGTGGAAGTCACCCTCTCAGTGCTCAAGTGGTGTAGCTCTTGCATGTACAAAGAAGCAGGGAAAAATTCTCATGGACTGGGAAAAGACTTGAGAGGGGAAGTCCTCGGTTTCTACTCCCTGCAGCAGCTTCCTCCAAAGGAGAAGGGCTTCAGTTTTGGCTGGCTTGTCTAGACTCTCCACTGCTCAATAGGTACCTGCCAGCTTCATTTCTCCTTCATTCGGTAGAAAAAGTGGTGGAGTTGTAAAGGACAAAAAACTCTGTGGCCATCTTTGTTGCTTCCTGCAAGTGTTCTGTGTTGACTTCTCTTATGATAAAAATCAGTGTGTGTGCATGTGTGTGCGTGTGTGCGTGCCTCTGTGTCTGTGTGTATTCAGTATGTGTCATTGCTGATTAGACACCTTCTGGATAACCTGAAAAAAAAAAACATTTTGTCAATGTTTCAATAGAACATTGATATAGAATCTTAGAATTATTTATGTTGGAAAAGACACATATCATCATGAAGTCCAAGCATTAACCCAGTAGTACCAAGTCTACCACTAAACCATGTTTCCCAGGACCACAGCTACACATCTTTTAAAAACTCTCAGGGATGGTGACTCAACCGTTTCCCTGGGCAATTTGATCCACTGCTTGACAACTCTTTCCATGAGGAAATTTTTCCTAATATCCAACTGAAACCTCCCCAGGTGCAGCTTGAGGCCTTTTTCTTGTCCCTTTGCTTGTTACCTGTGAGAAGAGAGTGACACCCACCTGGCTACAACATCCTTTCACGTAGCTGTAGAGAGCCATAAGTCAGCACTGAGCCTTGTCGTCTCCAGGCTAGACACTCCAAGCTCCCTCAACTGCTCCCCATATGACTTACCCTCTAGATCCTTCATGAGCTCTGCTGCCCTTCTCTGGACTTGCTCCAGCACCTCAAANGTGTGTGCGTGTGTGCGTGCCTCTGTGTCTGTGTGTATTCAGTATGTGTCATTGCTGATTAGACACCTTCTGGATAACCTGAAAAAAAAAAACATTTTGTCAATGTTTCAATAGAACATTGATATAGAATCTTAGAATTATTTATGTTGGAAAAGACACATATCATCATGAAGTCCAAGCATTAACCCAGTAGTACCAAGTCTACCACTAAACCATGTTTCCCAGGACCACAGCTACACATCTTTTAAAAACTCTCAGGGATGGTGACTCAACCGTTTCCCTGGGCAATTTGATCCACTGCTTGACAACTCTTTCCATGAGGAAATTTTTCCTAATATCCAACTGAAACCTCCCCAGGTGCAGCTTGAGGCCTTTTTCTTGTCCCTTTGCTTGTTACCTGTGAGAAGAGAGTGACACCCACCTGGCTACAACATCCTTTCACGTAGCTGTAGAGAGCCATAAGTCAGCACTGAGCCTTGTCGTCTCCAGGCTAGACACTCCAAGCTCCCTCAACTGCTCCCCATATGACTTACCCTCTAGATCCTTCATGAGCTCTGCTGCCCTTCTCTGGACTTGCTCCAGCACCTCAAAGTCTCTTTTGTAGTGAGGGGCCCAAAACTGAACACAGGACTTGAGGTGCAACCTCACCAATGCTGAGTACAGGGGGACAATCACTGCCCTGGTCCTGCTGGCCACACTATTGCTGATATAAGCCAGGATGCCATTGGCCTTCTTGGCCACCTGGACACATTGCTGGCTTGTGTTCAGCCACTGTTGACCAGCACTCCCAGGTCCTTTTTCACTGAACAGCTTTCCAACCACTCTACCCCCAGCCTGTAGCACTGCCTGGGGTTGTTGTGGCCCAGAGATAGGACCCAACGCTGGGCCTTGTTGAATCTTAAGATATCACAACATTTCCCTTTCTGTAACCTATCCAGTGTCTGCCATAATGGTGGGGTATATCTTGGAGTACTGCCAACAGAGCAGGCAAACAGAAAAGCACATCACTCAGGGCATGGTGCAGAAGTTTTTGCGGCAGAACATGCAGAGAGGGCATAGCCACCATGCCAGCTAAAGAAGAGAGTTCCACTGGTGGTCACCCTCTCAGAAAGAGCTCAGCTTTGGTATCCACCTGGCAGAAAGTCTTGTCCTGTGCACTTGCCAGAATGCATCTGGCAACACAGAGAGAGCTTCCATGAAGACATGTAACCATCCAGGGCCCAGGCTGCACAGAGTGCCAGAGTCTGTCAATGGAAATGGATGGCAGTAGAGACAACAGCTGTGTGAAGTGTAACCAAGCAGACAATCTGCTCAGTCTTGTGGTAGAGCTGCAAGAGGAGATAGAAAAGTTAAGGAAGTCTGAGAAAGAAATAGACTGGCAGAACCATTCTCTGCCCAGTGGAAACAGAACCAGGAACAGACACCAGGAAAAAACCCTCAACAAGATCAAGGGGATCCCTTATCCTTCCCCCAGTAAGCTGAAGGCAGTAGCTTAAAGAAAAGGAGTGAATAGAGAGAAGTCCACATTCAGGACAGCAGGCAAACCTACTCCCTGCATACCTCGCCTTTCCAGGTGCCTCTGTACAACAGGTACAAGGCTATGGATATGGAATGCAAGTTGATGGATGATGTGGATGGCACCCCATATACATCAGGGGTTAGGGAATCTGGAGCACAAGTTATTTTTTTCTCTCTGCTTCCCATTGCAGGAAGTGACATTGAAAGGAACAGATGGACTCAGTCTATTAAGACACAGCCCTATGACTGGTGCCACTGCCAAAATTTCAATAATAAGATGGCCTACATGGCAACCTGCCTGCTGGCATCAGATGACATTCACCTGTCTCAAAGTGGGAAGAGAGTCTGTGCTCCTCAGTAGCAGGTCACTTGTGGAGCTTTAAACTAGTCTTAAAGGGATAATTTCAAGCTTGTCTATGACAAGTTATGGGATGATGTGCCTAGGTTAGAGGGACAGGTTGCCCTTCTACGCATCATGCCACTTATGCTACATGGAGTACGTGGGTTGTGCTGATCACATAGCAAGCTTGGATAGAAAAGCCCAATTGCCCAGCGATCTTGGAAGTTAAAATGAATTGACCAGAAAATTTTGAACTATCATCAGAGAAGAAAGAGGAGGAGACATGGGCTGAGGAGGACCTTGCCATATATTCAGCTACTTGAAAATGGAAAGCAGTATGCTCTCTTCACTGATGGTTCCTGCTGTATTGTAGGGACACATTGAAAATGGAAGGCTGATGTATGGAGTCCTACACGGTAAGTCACAGAAACTATTAAGGGACAAGGTGGATCAAGTCAGATGGCAGAGCTGAAAGACGTCTAGCTGTCTTTAGATGTCACTGAACAAGAGAAGTGGCCAAGAGTCTACCTCTACACTAACTCGCAGATGGTAGCAAATGCTCTGTGGTGGTGGCTGGACCAACAGAAAAAGGCCAATTGCCAACACAGAGGGAAACCCATCTGGTCTGCTGAATTCTGGCAAGACATCACTCCCTGGGTACAGAAGTTGACTGTGAAAGTCCATCAGACAGATGCACATGTACCCAGGAGTTGGCCTGCTGAAGAACATCATAACAATGGAGAAGTGGGTTGATCTGCCAAGATTAAAGTGTCTCAGGTGGATCTGGACTGGCAACATAAGGGTGAGTTATTTCAGGCTCAGTGGACACATGATGCCTCAGGTCATCAGGGAAGAGATGTACCATACAGGTGGGTTTGTGATCAAAGGGTGGACTTAACCATGGATGTTATGTCGGAATTTATCCATAACTGTGAAATGTTCAATCGAGCAGGCCAAGTGAGTACAGCACCTGTGGTATGGGGAACAGTGGTTGAAATATAAATATGGAGGGGCCTGGCAGATCAATTACATCATACTCCTGCAAACCTGCCAAGGCAAGCGCTATGTGCTGACAATGGTGGAAGCAACCACTGGATGACTGTAGACATACCCTGTGCCCCATGCCACTGCCCACTATCTTGGGCCTCGAAAAACAAGTCCTGTGGTGACATGGCACCTCAGAAACAATTGAGTTGGACCATGGGACTCATTGCAAAAATAACCTCATAGATACCTGGGCCAGAGAGCTTGNTTGCCAGAATGCATCTGGCAACACAGAGAGAGCTTCCATGAAGACATGTAACCATCCAGGGCCCAGGCTGCACAGAGTGCCAGAGTCTGTCAATGGAAATGGATGGCAGTAGAGACAACAGCTGTGTGAAGTGTAACCAAGCAGACAATCTGCTCAGTCTTGTGGTAGAGCTGCAAGAGGAGATAGAAAAGTTAAGGAAGTCTGAGAAAGAAATAGACTGGCAGAACCATTCTCTGCCCAGTGGAAACAGAACCAGGAACAGACACCAGGAAAAAACCCTCAACAAGATCAAGGGGATCCCTTATCCTTCCCCCAGTAAGCTGAAGGCAGTAGCTTAAAGAAAAGGAGTGAATAGAGAGAAGTCCACATTCAGGACAGCAGGCAAACCTACTCCCTGCATACCTCGCCTTTCCAGGTGCCTCTGTACAACAGGTACAAGGCTATGGATATGGAATGCAAGTTGATGGATGATGTGGATGGCACCCCATATACATCAGGGGTTAGGGAATCTGGAGCACAAGTTATTTTTTTCTCTCTGCTTCCCATTGCAGGAAGTGACATTGAAAGGAACAGATGGACTCAGTCTATTAAGACACAGCCCTATGACTGGTGCCACTGCCAAAATTTCAATAATAAGATGGCCTACATGGCAACCTGCCTGCTGGCATCAGATGACATTCACCTGTCTCAAAGTGGGAAGAGAGTCTGTGCTCCTCAGTAGCAGGTCACTTGTGGAGCTTTAAACTAGTCTTAAAGGGATAATTTCAAGCTTGTCTATGACAAGTTATGGGATGATGTGCCTAGGTTAGAGGGACAGGTTGCCCTTCTACGCATCATGCCACTTATGCTACATGGAGTACGTGGGTTGTGCTGATCACATAGCAAGCTTGGATAGAAAAGCCCAATTGCCCAGCGATCTTGGAAGTTAAAATGAATTGACCAGAAAATTTTGAACTATCATCAGAGAAGAAAGAGGAGGAGACATGGGCTGAGGAGGACCTTGCCATATATTCAGCTACTTGAAAATGGAAAGCAGTATGCTCTCTTCACTGATGGTTCCTGCTGTATTGTAGGGACACATTGAAAATGGAAGGCTGATGTATGGAGTCCTACACGGTAAGTCACAGAAACTATTAAGGGACAAGGTGGATCAAGTCAGATGGCAGAGCTGAAAGACGTCTAGCTGTCTTTAGATGTCACTGAACAAGAGAAGTGGCCAAGAGTCTACCTCTACACTAACTCGCAGATGGTAGCAAATGCTCTGTGGTGGTGGCTGGACCAACAGAAAAAGGCCAATTGCCAACACAGAGGGAAACCCATCTGGTCTGCTGAATTCTGGCAAGACATCACTCCCTGGGTACAGAAGTTGACTGTGAAAGTCCATCAGACAGATGCACATGTACCCAGGAGTTGGCCTGCTGAAGAACATCATAACAATGGAGAAGTGGGTTGATCTGCCAAGATTAAAGTGTCTCAGGTGGATCTGGACTGGCAACATAAGGGTGAGTTATTTCAGGCTCAGTGGACACATGATGCCTCAGGTCATCAGGGAAGAGATGTACCATACAGGTGGGTTTGTGATCAAAGGGTGGACTTAACCATGGATGTTATGTCGGAATTTATCCATAACTGTGAAATGTTCAATCGAGCAGGCCAAGTGAGTACAGCACCTGTGGTATGGGGAACAGTGGTTGAAATATAAATATGGAGGGGCCTGGCAGATCAATTACATCATACTCCTGCAAACCTGCCAAGGCAAGCGCTATGTGCTGACAATGGTGGAAGCAACCACTGGATGACTGTAGACATACCCTGTGCCCCATGCCACTGCCCACTATCTTGGGCCTCGAAAAACAAGTCCTGTGGTGACATGGCACCTCAGAAACAATTGAGTTGGACCATGGGACTCATTGCAAAAATAACCTCATAGATACCTGGGCCAGAGAGCTTGGGATTGAGTCGGTGTATCATATTCCCTATCATGCACCAGTCTGGGAAAGTTGAAAAGTACAATGGATTGCTAAAAACCACATTGAAAGCAGGGGCTGATGGGACCTTCAAACAGTGGGATCTACATTTAACAAAGGCCACCTGATTAGTTAACCTTAGAGGCTCTAATGTTTGAGTTGGCCCTGCCCAATCAAAACCTGAACATACCATCAAAGGGGATATGTGGTGCATATGAGAAAGATGTTAAGGCAGTTTGGATGAGTCCTGCTTCAAGAAAAGGCAGACCCATCTGTGGAATTGTTTTCTCTCGCAGATTTGGGTGCACTTGGTGGGTAACTCAGACTAGATGCAAGGAAGAGTTTTTATGAAGTGTGGTGAAACACTGTAACAGGTTGCCTGGAGAAGTGGTAGATGCTCCAGCCCTGTCAGTACTCCAGGCCAGGTTGAATGGGGTTTGAGCAATTTGATCTAGATAAAGAAGTCCCTGGCCATTGCAGAAGGATAAAACTAGACAATCTTTAATGANTGTGGTGACATGGCACCTCAGAAACAATTGAGTTGGACCATGGGACTCATTGCAAAAATAACCTCATAGATACCTGGGCCAGAGAGCTTGGGATTGAGTCGGTGTATCATATTCCCTATCATGCACCAGTCTGGGAAAGTTGAAAAGTACAATGGATTGCTAAAAACCACATTGAAAGCAGGGGCTGATGGGACCTTCAAACAGTGGGATCTACATTTAACAAAGGCCACCTGATTAGTTAACCTTAGAGGCTCTAATGTTTGAGTTGGCCCTGCCCAATCAAAACCTGAACATACCATCAAAGGGGATATGTGGTGCATATGAGAAAGATGTTAAGGCAGTTTGGATGAGTCCTGCTTCAAGAAAAGGCAGACCCATCTGTGGAATTGTTTTCTCTCGCAGATTTGGGTGCACTTGGTGGGTAACTCAGACTAGATGCAAGGAAGAGTTTTTATGAAGTGTGGTGAAACACTGTAACAGGTTGCCTGGAGAAGTGGTAGATGCTCCAGCCCTGTCAGTACTCCAGGCCAGGTTGAATGGGGTTTGAGCAATTTGATCTAGATAAAGAAGTCCCTGGCCATTGCAGAAGGATAAAACTAGACAATCTTTAATGATCCCTTCTAACTCAAACTATTCTGTGTTTCTAGCTCTTTGCAGTATTTGTTGCGTGCCCTGCTGAAGTTGGTTGTTGATCAAATTCCTAGTGATACACAGAGACCAGGCTCTGGAATTTGCTGAAGACCGCTTTTTGAGCTGTATTGTGAAGCCATCTGAGTTGTGTGTGCATCATCCTTGAATTTGTTTCTAACTGAAGAATTAAACATGATGTAACTTAATATCTTAATAATGCAAATATATGAAATGGTCTCATCCTGTAACCCAGAAGGTTAAACACCTGCCACCCTCTTGACTGGAAAAAGCAGATGCTGAGAATTTTCAGAGCTATCAAGATTGAAAAGACTTGATCCAGAACTTAGGAAGGGGTTACTTTGAACACTTGCTGTAGTTAATTCAGTGTAGGGCATTATCTCTTATATAGTGCGTCGCTGTACCTCACCTTTTTCTGCAGAATTCATCTTTCCTATTCCATGGTGAATGTTAAAGTACATGGTCAGTGATGAAGAACTGCTGACATGAATGAAGCTGCAGAGGCTTCACTGTTCAGTTGCAAAGTAACTTATATTCTGACTTTGTAAGTGTTTGGGTGGTCTTGCATATTAGCATGTCTAAGAAAAAGACGTTCATGTCTAGAGACAGAATGAATTTACATTCTTGCTTTTCCTAGCACATTTTAGACATATGGCATCAAGCATCACAAGCTAGCTACTTTCTGATGTCACTGCAACATCATTTACAGCATTGCAGCCAAGCTAATTTAATTGCTGCCTTCCACATAGATCTCGATTATTTGTATTCCAGAGACTCACGCTGGATTCCAAATTGTAATTTTGTTTTTCAAACAACAGTGGAGACCAAAACAAATTTTTGAGATTCATTAGAAATGGCAATCCCTTGTCTATCACCTTTAAAGCAACTGCTATCCCCAGAACAAGACTCTTAATTGCTAGGAAGAACATTCGAGCTATCTAGACAGATTTGCAGGTCAGCAAAAGCATTCCAGACTGTTTGTACTAAAACTAGTCTAACACTGATCGTATTCAGGCTGATATAAATACATGCATCCATATGGCTTTGAACAGTTAGTAAGGGACTAATACTAATATATGTTTAGCTCTCCAATTGAAATAGACACTTTTCCAGCTATCTTTTTCTTTTTTTGAAAGCTTTATGTATGAGAGAATAGTAAAGCTGGCAACAATATTAGATGTCTTTACATGCCTTCAGAAATATGAATATTCAAGTATGGTCTTCTGTGTGAGCCCTGGCATCAGCAGTTATGCCCAGATTTGTGTTCATCTACCCTGGGAAAGCACAGGAGCCGTGGAACAATGTGCCAGGGATGTTTGCATGGACATCTGCACTGGCTTCATTTTCCACTGTTTTGACAGAAAGTCCCAAATGTACCTGGTAATTTGGAGAGGTGACAATTAATGCTGCTGTATGGCTTCATCCCAAAAACAACTTTAAAAGTAACTTACAAATACTGTCTTTATGAGAAGCAATTCTGGAAAAGTCTAGATAAATAGTTTTATGAGTGAAATTTGTATGATTCTAAAGGGACAAGCATCATAACACTTTCTGCATAGTAAACAAAGAGAGAATTTCAGTTTCCTAATCCTTGAAAAAAATAATCTCCTACTAAAGAAAGACAAAAAGGGAGGATAAAATATTTTTTTTTGTATCTTTAATTGACTTAAAGACGAAGGATTTATTGAGCTATATAACTCTTTGGCCTCAAAGGAATTTTAATCCTTTATCACAGTAATTTTTTCTGTGGATAGTTACCTTGTTATTGAGCTTGAAATTTGATTTTCAGTAATGCGCAAAGTTCACTAGAAGTGTTGTCTTTAAAAAGGCAGAGACAGGACTCAGTTGAGAAAACTTCCACTAAGATGTCTCTCAAATTTTCATTACAGTTTTTTGTCATTTTTCCAGGCCTACTTATGATGCAACTGTAAAAGATAAAAATACATAAAATCACTATTTGATTTTGATTTCTCAATTTTGATTATTCATGTTTGGAGGACTATTATTGTGGAGTTACAATCAAAAAATACCACTTTCTTTGCTTCACATACAGTGGTGGTTGCTTAGGGTGATATTAATGTGTTGGGTGTTAACTGTTCTATTTGAATAGTTCGCAATACTGTTTAGCAAATATGGAAGAATTCAAGGTCTTTTGGAAGAAGGCAGATACTCATTGCCTGTAACAGTGCAGCTAAATGCCACCTTTACTTTCTACAGGAAAGTGAGAAAGAATAATATGAAGGAAAAAAAAAGAGACAGACTTGAGGGTGTTTGTATTTAACATTTAGTAAAAGGAAACCCAATAACAAAAGCAAAGGACATGAAAACAGAAATTATGGACAGTCCTTACACTGAATCATATCTCTGACAGCAATTTTACAGGAAGCCACCTCTACCCGGGCGAAGATCAATCTTAACATAGCTGCAAATGCACTAGCACTACATATTTTAAAAGAATAAGCTCTGTCCTTGCCATTCGCATTCCCTCAGAGGGAATTTCTTCTGTATTTGTTGCTCTGCTGACATTTTCACTTTCTTATGGTGATGGATGAATGGCCTTGTTTCATCAGAACAGGGGTTGGAAGAAGGATGCTTCCAAATAGAATATTTTTAGTCATCAAAGTGAATCACTGTAGTCATGCATAACAACTCTCTTTCAATGTAAGCAATTAATTTTCATCAAAAACTTAGTTTTTATCAGAGAAGATTTTTCAGTTCAACAAAGTTGTTTGGTTGTGACAGCGGCTGCCAATACTAAGTCTGTGTGGTTTATCCAGGGAAGAAGCCAATGACATTCTTTCTGCTATCATCTGGATGTGACCAATAGTAGAAAATAAGTATGTTACTACAGCACTACAAAAATGAAAAAAGTGCAGCTCCTCTTTCACATTCTTATGAGTGCTTCAGCATAAGAAAGTATACTAATAGTTTAAATAATTAAAAATCTGAGTCCCTATCTGATATTACAGCAAAGCTGGGCAGAACCTTGCTAATCGAAGGAAGAAAGACCTAATTGAAGGGAAACTTGTTGTTCAGAGACAATGTCTTGTTTTTTATTGATCTGACTGAAGATTATTTAAAGATGGCATCTGGCAGTTAAACATGAAGTGACATCACCCAATTTCAGGCATGCGGAAACTATGGCAAAAGATCCACAAGGACTTGTGTTAAAACACATTTTCTCTAAGAGAAGAAGTCCTCTTACTTCCCATAAAAAAACAGGACAATTTATCAGCTGGACATGAGTAAGTAAGCAAGATTCCCCTCTGTCTCAGGTTTTTTTCAGAGGAAGGAAAAGACATATCGTCTTCATAGGTTATGTTTCAAGTTGTCTTTTTACTGTAAATATGTTACTGTGCTGAAAGCTCACACAAAAATACGTGGCCAAAAGCTGCCAGTTTGAAGAGGCTTGAAGGGAGAACTGGAATATGCTTAGTCTTTACAAAAGCCCAAAGAAGCTTAGTCTTCAGCACTTGTATGCCTACATGTCAAATGCATAATTCTTTGTTTGCTTCCCACCCTAGAAAATATGTGGTAATGAAGATGGCCAATTAGTTTTTTCCTAATAGCAAAGAACGTGCAAGTGGAGAAATTATTTTTGCTGTGACGACACTGCTCCTGCAGAGATGTCCAAGGGAGTGCAGTTGCACTGCAGAGCACAGGACCTCACAGTGGCCCAGTGCTCTTCCTGCCATTCAGGACCTCTCTACGCTGCACCACACCACGACGTGCAGAGGATCTACACTGGGATCCATGCAGACATACTTGCATCTGCACTGGGACTCTCAGCCAGTGGCAGTAACCCATAGAGGTGTGTCCAAGGATGCTTTGAGATGTCAAAGTGCAGCATCAATCCTAGTCCTGTGACCTATATGTAGGCCACAGATAAATCTGTCTCTTTGATTGCTTCTGCCACTTAATCTGTAGTATATGTAGTGTAAGATGTATCTTTACTGTAATTAGGGGCAGCTCCAGCATGACATTTGGTGGTTGTCAAGGAAGCCAGGCAGGTTTCCGGAGGTGCTTCTGCCTCTGTCTTGCTGCACTAGGGCCAGGAGCAGCCAAAGGAGCCCACAGTGGCCTTGGCTGTCTTCAGTGCAGTCATCTTTTCACACATACTTGGAGTGACTAACACTGGTACTAGGCACAGCTTCAAGGAACCCTTTTATATCACAAGCTTCTGCAAGGTTGCTCTCCATTCCCGTGGCACATTTCCCTTACAGTTATGTTCTTGGCATTTCCTGTGGCACTGTTAATCCTGTCCTTAGAGTGGCTACTGCTGAAACATTGTTTTGTATTACCATGTTGCCATTGCCTTGAAAGCCGCCTCAGACATTTAAACAAGAAATACCCAGGTGTGCTGATTTGAAAGTACTTCCTTTAATTTTCTTCATATTCCTCCTGTGAACTGTAAGATCCCTCAAACAAATCACCATACAGTGATGGCAGAGCAAAAGATCAATGTGATAATTTCCTACATTTGAGCAAATAAGGAAAAGTAGGGCAAGTGAAAGGTACTGAAGTTTGGACTGAAGTTTTTATTTCTCCAAGCTGCAACAAAAAATTACATCCTCTAGTACTCTGCTTGCAAAAGAAAATATTTATTTCTAAAAGTGGGATTGAAATGGCTATCTTTGACTTAACTGTTTGCATCTATTACACAATATATCACAGAAAAATGGAAGTTGTTATGCTGGCATTGGCATGAAATGTTCTGGCTTCTTCAAATCAATACGTTTCTATGGTACCTTGTGATTTTCAGCAGTCACACATACTTGTGGAACATCTCAGTTCAGTTGCTTCAATGGCATTCACAGATGGGAAATCACTTGCAAAAAACTGTCAGACATGGATAATCATATCTCCTGTTGATTAAGGACTCCTCGGCTTCAAGGCTTTTTTTATATGCTTTCAGAAACATACATGAAAGAGCCTAAGACCATAATTTGTTGCTTGGAGTCTTTTCATTTTAGCAAACTATCCTACCAGTCTTCTCCCTCAAGACGACAATTTTTTTTACATTTTAGCGTTTAAGTCTGTGAGGAGTTTGGAGGTGGAATGCTTCTAATACAGGTCAAGATTTCCAGGAAAGGACGAATATTATGGCAACTGAATAACATTACAGATCTTTTAACATCACAGGATTTTCAGTGGGTGTTCTGCACTTCAGGACAAACAAGGTGGTTACACAGAATCCACAAAAAAAAGAAAACATTATACAGTCTTCAGCTTTTTCAAACTTGAATTATCAGCAATGTCTTGCAAATCCAAAACAAATCCTCAGAAATAGTTTGGGCTATGCAGAAATAGGAGAGAGGGGAAAAAAGGAAAAGAAGAGAAAAGAGAAGGCATTATTTATTTAAACTGACACTTGGTGCAAATTTCAACTTTTGAATTAAGGGAAAGTAGAAACCTTTATCCCAAGGATCCCATCATATTTCACTGTTTGACACAAAGCCCTGGAAACCCAGTCTAAAGTGTTGAAACCACTTAGGCTAGAAAGAGGGAAAAATAAATGCCAAATTTGCAATAATTTCAACCCATGACCCGTCACTATTCTGCTGACATGGAGGAAAGAAGCTGCTCCAAGAGGAAGTAATGCCTCTTGCAGTCAGAAGAAGAGGTGGTTGACAACAATCCTGGCAAGAGCAGAAATTTGCTTTTTTGCTGCAACTAGCTCATTTTAGAAGCTGGTGGCATTTTGCAGGCCCATCTCCATGCTGTGAAAAAACGTGATCCTGCTTGCAATTTATAATAATTCTGTGTTGTTTCTTAATGGGAGCTGGGCACATCCAGATTCCTGGCATCAGCTAAGGTTCTCCCAGAAGGTCTATTCTGAGCTCCCTGAGCAATGAAGTAAGAGCGGTGCATATGTCAGTGTATTAAAGGTTCTGTATGATGTGAAAGCCAGTTAAGGAAGTTTCTCACAGACTTCCTGTGCTTTTATATTTTGAGCTCAAGCAATCCTGCAATGGCACAATAATCTGGTAAGAAGCATGGCTTTGGTTTCAGCCGAAAAGTAATAGCGGTTTAATCCAAATTTACCTCTCTTTAAATCACAATTTAGCAGACTATTTTTCATTCTTGTTATTTCAGTGATGCAGAATTGAAGAGCTCAGATTCGAAGATCAGGAGATGCCTAATTATGAGCACTTACTTGAAATTTAAAATACTTCCAAGCAACTAAAGGATGACTGCTCAGATGCTGTAGCACAGGTCACAAGTAATGGAGTAGAAGGAGTTTTATCACACACTGGTATTATTGATAGCATGGACTTCTTCTGCACACCTTGAACTGAGAATAGTTCAATACGAGCTCACACAGCTCAAGAATGTCTCTTTGTATCTCAGTATTGATTAAGCAGAATTCACTCAAATATCAAGAGCAGTTTTTCCAAAATAAGTTTTTTGCTGAACAGTAGTTTGATTAATGAACGTGTTTTTAGGAGAAGGTTACTCCCTTTCAAAAAGACTACAGTTTCAAGTGAGAAAAACCATGTTGTGTGAATTTACTGATAAATTACAATAAACTTGTTTTATTTACTTCCACTCCCTCAGCACATCTTGACATGATAACTGGAATGTCTGCACCAGGCACTGAAAGACATCATGCAGAAATAGAAATGCCTAAACAGGAAAACTCATCACAGTTTTATATGTCTCAAAACAACTTCAAGTAGAGAAATTCTTACAATTTAGTATGAATTTGTAGCTTAAGAACTCTCCTTTTTCTGCTAGCAGGGATGTCAGCAGGATCATGAGTTCTGGATATAGATGCTTCTCTACCAGAAAACACATATTTGACCCGACAAGGAAAGACTAAATTTTCTCACAGTAATGTTGATTTATTTATTTATTCATTTTAAAGAGTCTTGAAAGATCCTTTAGAAGTATGATTAAGGTAATTATTTACCCAGACAAAAAAATACTGCCACAAAGACTGAATTCTAATTATAAAGAGAAATTTATGTTTGCATTCCAACAAATTTCTTTCTATGTATTGCTTGGTTTTCACCCAAGAATGAGAATAACGTGCACTGGTAGGTATTTTAGTCAACTTGCAGAAAAACTCAGGTTTCAGCTACACCCATTAGTGGTACTTGAGGATCAGAATAAACCAGATCAGACTTAATTTTCTAGTAATTAAATGGCATTTTTGTTACTCCACAGCAATCAATAATACACTGTTCTTAAGGTCCAGTACTGTCTGCCCCTCTTATACATCAAGAACTATTAAAATGTCAAAGTCACTCTTACAATAATTGAAACTGAATGAATTATTGGCATTAAGGAGCAATAATTAATGTAATTAATTAAAAATGCTATAAATCACTGTTATGGTGTGCAGTTAAGTGCAATGAGGATTGAATCTCAATGATATCACACATGTAAACTGCAGTAATTTAAAACTTATTTACTTCCTAAACTTTACTAACCTCTTGGAAAGTTCAGATCAGCATCATTTTATCATAGAGAAACTTGATTTAAAAGCCATTAACAGGAGGCCAGATGTAATATTTCACTGTACCTTGCACAAACACCATTTTCCCTAATGGTGTCATAAACAAAGTACATTTAGAATTAAAAATGTAGCCTCCAAAATAAAAAATGCCAAGAAGGACAGTTTACTATTGCTACAAACATTATTAATGAGGAAAGTCAAGCTTTTAAGATTGAAATGACTGTACTAATTCACAGCAGAATCACATCTAGAAATATCCCCTTGTTTCAGCCTAGAGAGAGTGAATTTATGCTTCTTGCAAAAAGCATTTGTTATTCTTTATATATCTATATAATAATAATGTTATGTTATGTTATACGTTATACGTTATACATTATACGTTATATGTTATATGTTATATTAATATGTTGTTCTTTATATATTCTTTCTCATCTGCAATTATAGCAACAGAGAAAGAGAAGTAGAATATGCTCACTTCCATTTGGGTTCCAGGTAGTGTTGTCAGCTAGGTCTGGATACAACTTTAATTTCCTATCCACCACTGTGCAAGCAGAGTAGTTGTACAATATACCTCTTCTGTTGGAATAACACAAAAGGATATTCACTCAGAGTTCTCCATCAACAGTGAGATGTCAGCCCATCTGGAAAGTTGTTTACAGGCCATGTAAAAGGGCGACAGAGAAGAGGATTGACTCATAGCATTCATAAACAAAGACCCAAATACCACTGTTTCTGAGCTAAGCTCCATCCCATGAATTTGAGAAGCCAGTACTTAAGCAGAAGATAACTCCAGCTGACCTTTCTAACTTTTGAAGAATCTTAGGTTTGCTGAGATGAAGCAGTGTTGAACAACTTTTCCAGCGTGTCAGGCAAAACACACTCAGATGACACAACCTCTGCTGTCTTCCTTCATCTTACTGTGGCCTAATCATATGAACAGAGACCAGTTGCAAGGAGATGTTATGCTGCTTTTGCTCAGCTTCCACTACCTCTCCCTTCCATTATATCTGAACAATATCTTGCTCTAGATCCTCCTAATGGAGGATGGGAAAAGCAATTAACCTTTAAAACTATGGTGCCATAGCATAGTTGCTTTCCCCCTTTCTCCCTTTGTGATGATTTCAAATGCATACTATTAAAATCTCCTTAGTACCTTTGGATTTATTTCTAACTTAGTCTAATCCAAACAGGGTCAGAGACAGGTAAGGTTCCCAATGGCAACAGTGTAGTTATTTCTCAGTTGCTTGCAAAGCCCAAGAAATTTAAAGTGGAATTAATATTTTACTGCCTTCTAAACCTTACATTGGTTAGGTTAATACTTTTTTCAGAAAAGGGTAATGCATATTACATTACAAGACAATTATGTGAACTCTTGATTAGAAAGAGAAACCACTGGTTTTCTTACAGTGTCAAAGAATAAACATATTTCAGTCTAGAAGAAAAATTAAATATGTACATATTGCTCAGCCATGGCTGCATCCCCAGACAGAAGCCCACCATATGCCTTCTATACTTTTATTACCACTATTTTTTATTTTGGGAAACACCCAAAGCAAGCACTTCCATGCCTCCCTTGGTACAGTTTTGAAGTGATGAAAGCTGAATCAACTGACTTCTCTGCACAGGGCAAATTAACGTGGCCACACCATAGAAACATTTGAACAGCCGTAAATTTAATCATACCCACTGTGCCATATTAATGACTGCTATTTGATATGAAGGTAAATCCAAGCTTCCTGACTCTGGGAGCTTCTCCATAAAGCAGTTTCTGTGTGAGCTGAGAATACTGAACCAAAGGGTTACTAAGTTTCTTAATATTACACTATTGAAGCTCTGGTATCCTTTGTTGAACAGAAAAGATTCAAGGGAATCAGAAGCATTTTTCTGTGGCTAAGATAGATCATGTAGAAACATATGAACTTAGTTGCTTGATTTCATGAGGTAGTTCTACAGGCATATATTCCCTTGAAGCAGGTGGCCTGGGTACACCCTCACCTCTGCAGGTGTAGGGTTTACAGGCACCATGAATGAGATGAAAGCCAGGCAAAAGTGGGTGATATCTGCAGTAGCTTGTGTTGAAGGTCACTCTTGAAGTACAAGTTCAACAAAACTATTATACATACTAGAGCAGGGGGAGAGCTGGTGATACAGGTATCCTGCTATGACACATCATAAGGGTCACAAATATGGTGAAATCATGTCATTGTCCATACACAAGCTTCATAATAATCATAGTGAAAAAACTTTTTTTTTAATAGGTCTCAGGAATGCAGCAACATTATATGTGTAAGGAGTTTGGAACAGGATGAGCAGAGCCAGGAACAGAGCCTGGAGAGTCCATGTTTCTCATAACCCTTGCTTTCATGCTGGCCAGACAATCACACCACTACCTTCACCTGGGAGTTGAATTTGTGATCATTGGTGATGCAGTGCTCTTGCATGCATTCACTGTTAGCACCTACATCCTTCCTCTCTTATTCAAATTTAAATGTGCCTGCTAAGGAACAGATGTCTGTGCACCCAAGATAGTTGTCTTAACAACATTTTATTCTCAATTTATAGCTCTCTACCTTCATTTATTGCATGGAATGATGTTTACAGCAACCTTTTATAGAAACCCTGGATACTTCCTCCCACTCTGATCTAGGTGCACCTTGAGGTTGAGGCTGCAATGTACCTAAGGCAATCTGCATCATAGTCATTATGAGTGGTCAATGGCAGGTTTCTAGGTCCTCACCACATCACACGTCCTCTGTTGATATATGGGAGCTGGGTCCACGTTGCACAGGACACCTTTGATGATTCAGCAGTGGATTGCAGGATAGGAAATCTAAAGTCTCCCTGGTCCCATCATGCAACTGATGAGGGAACTGCAAATGGGGTAGAAGTAGTAGGGCTCCGATGTCAACCTGTCATGAAAACCCTTTCCCTGACATTTCCTTTTGGTGTACATGATCCTGGCTCATAGTACCTTGCTGCATGACTGCCTTTTCAGACTGTGCTTCCCCTGCTTTGCTAGTGCTCTCCCCAGTTTTCTCTGGCCCTCAGTCTTGCATTTCTTTTACCAAGCCAGATGCAGCTTGCTCCTCTCCATGTGAGGACAAGTCACACATCTGAGGAGAAAATTGCTCCCTACAGATTTGCTTGCAGAGCCAGGAAAACAGTCCTTTGCAGAAGGGATTTTTCAACGCTCAGTGTACCTATGGGAAAATGCCTCAGCAGCTTCTCTGGACTTCACTTCTTTGCTGAACTAATTACATTGCTGAAGTCTGTTCCTGTTGTCCACAGGGACATGGAATAAACTAGGTAATGGAAGCCATAGAAAGGGAAAATGTTCTGTGTCCTATTCACCTGCTCTTCCTGTTTTAGGAAGAATGTGGGTTGATCTTGAGAGGAAAGCTATCAGATCAGTTCTGTTTCTTTCTTTTTTCAAAATCAGCAGCTAAGTGAAATAACAAAGTGTGCACAGGAACACTAACAGATCTTTTTTTTTCCCTCCTCACTAAAAGCCAACAGCTGCTTAGTGTTTCACAGAGCAAGATAAGCAATGTGACATTTGTGGCCATTCACATACATTGATTTGTTTTAGTTTATTGTGTTCTCAACCAAATTTTCTAGTTCTTTGAGACTGAAAAGAAATCCCAGAGAATATAAAAATTATGAAATTGCTAGGAAGAAAAAAGTTATTCAAGTAAACAAATAGTGAGTTAATATTTCTTCTATGAATTGGCTTTGCTGACAAGAGAATGAGATCAAGATGATCTTGGCAAACAGGATTTTGTTTTAACTGTGCAGACAGTTTTTTCTGTGTTCTTATACAATCTCTTAATAGTTGAGTGGGATTTTCTTTCAACATTTCATGCAGACACTGATTTGCAGGTTGAAAAGAAGATGGATTCTTTTAAATTGCACAGTATTTAAACAAAATCTTTCATTATTATAAATCAGGTTTTCTCTTTACTTAGAACTGTCTCCAATTCTCCTTTATTTTCTAGTAGCTTTCTATTTTGCCAGATTTATTTCGTTACTTCTTTCTTCAACAGATCTATCCTTCTCCCCCCCCTCCCCCCCTCAGACTATTCTTGATAGATTGTTTGGAAAGAGCAATAATTAAAGACAGAGAGAAAATGGGAGAATTTGATATGATGTCTTCAGTTATGCTTTGGCTTTTCTGGAGGCCCCTTATGCTGTAGAGAGCATCTCTTGAGCAGCCTCTTGTTTGTCATAGATTTACCTCCATGAGTGAAAAAAAGGCATATTTCT
>VWZF01006658.1:142503-164760 GCA_013396755.1 Sclerurus mexicanus | reverse complement strand
GTGAGTGTCCAACTAAAACCACTTCCAGAATCAAATGGTTAGTGCCCTGAATTGTCACATAGCAAATGCACAGGCTCTAAATCATGTCAGTATATATTCAGATTTAATGGGAAATGGAAGCTGAAGGAAACCTAAAGAAATCCCATCCCTGTTCTGTTCTTCCCTTTGTCCCATTTCTCTAATCACTCCTGGTCATATAAGTCAATATAAAAGTGTATCCTCTCTACTCCAACACCAGCCTGCTCATGTTGTGGCCATATTCATTCAGCCCTCATGCAACAATCACCTGAGTGGTTTGAGTCCAAGGTATAGCACACAACCAGACTCAGCTCTCCTTTTATCTTTGAATTAGTAAGACCAACATTTTTCTCTGTCACATTATGTATTTTCCACAATCTGAGTTGCTGGAACTTGAGTGGACTGAAGAACAAATACAAAAAAGAAGATAGGCTGTAATGTTCACAAACTAAAGAAAAACTGATATTAGCGTAATTTCTGAACAGTACACTTGCAGAAGATTAGGCAATTGCTGACTTTCTTGGAAATGTGTCTGTGGTTCCTATTTCACAAATGTCCCATAGAAGATGAAATGGATTCATACTGGCCAAAGAGCCGTGGGGAAAGTGTGTCTCACAGTTCGTTTATGCTTAGCATGGAAAGCTGTTTACAAGGATATAAACTGAGGATGTTTCCAGTAAAGCTGCCTTCTCAGTTATGAAAGAATTGGAGAGACCCAGACCTCACTGGAGCTTTCTTGCTGAATTCCACTTAATGTGCTGGCCTTGCCACTTTCTAAGCTCTGTTTATAAATTTCCTGTCAGAAGAGCAGGGGTGCACAGCAGGAAATGTATTTTGAGAGGATTGTTGTTCTACCAGCAAGACCATATCACTGCTTGTAGTCATCTTCTGGGCTCATGTTTTACATGTACAGAGATCTCCACAAGGCCAAGAGAGGCGAGCAAAGGACACTGTTTCCTATGCCCATTCTGCATGGTGTTCTCTCATAAAGGAGTCTCTGTATCCAACAACTTCTGCTGTTAGGATGTTGTGGGCATTATATGTTTGTATTATGGTAATGAATAGAGGTCCCCCAGTATGTGTGTGGTGTGCTCATTGCTCATCTTCTCAACTTCAAAGTGCTTCTATGTTATTACAGACAAGGTGCAGAAGTGAATGATCCACTGCTAGGAAAAGGTTGACTAAATAAGAAAAAACCCACAGGCACACACAAAGTGCTCAGGGAGATGGCTTTATTGTGTATTACATTAAAGCTGTATTTTGCTTGATTCTGAAGACTATGACTTATCAACAAATGTGGAATAGTTCCTTTTCTTGGCAAAAATATTACCAGAAGATTAAATTAGTTTCTTCTTCCCACTTCCTTGAAAGAAACAGTCACTTTAACATAAACAGTCACTGTAACATATTTCAGATGTGCACAAAATTTCTACTCAAATATCCTTATCAATAACCCTTCACATTTTTGTGATGGACCACCATTTTCTTCTAGATTTCCTTCTAAATGATAGTCCTACAGGCAGAAATGATTGTGTGTGCTGGTGTATTCTGATATTAACACATGGGATAAGCAGGTACTGACTGAAAACAACATACAAATACAACTTTACTACATTTACTTGTCAAGCTGTTTGCTTGCCGGACATGTTTCTGTGATCTTAAATTGCAAGTGTCCCGAATTTGGGACTGTTTTATTCTGCTCACCTGGCTGTGTGCATATGGCTGAGTCCTACTGGGAATTCTGAAACATAGAAACAGAGATGGAGATGAAAGCTGTAGCTGCCTCTGCTGACTGAGCTTTCATGTCAGAACAGAGTAATTCCAAGGGAAAGAATAAAGCGCTGGTGGTGCCACTGCATGGGGCCAGGCCCATAACCCAGACAACCACAAGTCCTGTATCGGGAGGACTTCCTCGGCCTTTTCTGGCTGAAAACATATATCCCACCACTTGAGAAGGTAGGTGCTTTAGAAATACAGACTGTAAATGCCTGGAGAATAATATATTTTGGGGTATAATTTTTTTATCTGGTATTTTGAACATAGATGTGGCTGTGTCTGATGCCTTTAACCTCGTTATTTGATGGAAGAGGCATGGTGTATCCTAATCTGATAGTCATGTCCTTTCCTGACAGGAAATCTGTCTGCCACCCTACAATCTCACCTGTTCAGAAGACAGGATGAGATTGTTGTTGAATAAAGTCAAGAGGATAACTTAGTGTTTCTATTCATCCATATGAATTTAAAAAAAAAAAAAAAGCCTTATGAATTTTCCTTTAGTCTCCATGTACAGTTATTGTAAAAATGCAGTTTCTACTTTACAGGATTTTCTAACATGGGTGGTAAAATCTAGTTTCTGCAACAAAATTTATGCACATAAATGATTAGGTTTTATATATATATATATAAAACCAAATATTGAATTCATAATGATTCATCCACTGTTGTATACACCCCCAAATTAGAAGTGAAAACATGAAATACAGGGAGTAATTAGGTGATGAATAATGGAGACAAATGATTTTGCTGCTACAAGATGAGAAGACATTTTTAATCTCATTTTATTTTCAGATTGACTTCACACACTTACCCCTTGTTAGCTGAAGCTTGCCATGGAAGGAAGTACTTGTTGAAAATCAATTGAGAGGTCTATTTGAGATATTGAAGTGCTCATTTCTAAGGTAATTCAAAGTAAACAGAGAAATAACCATTAATAAATCCAATTTTGAAGAATGTCTTCAAACACTAAGGTTAAAACAACAGAAATCTCTATTTATGAACCAGATAACCAGAAACAATAGGGCAGAGAGGAGTTAGCTGCATTTATTCACTAGAAGGTGAAGAAGGTTTAAAACGAGATCCTAAAAACCATTATTTAAATGTCAGTGCCATCTATTATTGTGATTAAACTTATATGGAAAGTGATCTTGTAAGTATCTGCAGAGTCTTCTATGACTGACATTTCATGATGGGGGCTGGAACAAGCAGTGGTTTGGGGAATTTAATCTCTTTCCGATTGTTTAAAGGAGTAAAAGTTGCAGAGGTAGTTGAGACCTTGAGAGGGAAGCAAGCCCTGGTGCTTCCAGCAAAGCATTGGTATCACATTTGAACTGCTACACATTCTACTCCAGAAGGCATGCTACTGTCACACTTCAAACAGGTGGAGGGAGCTCATGCAGCACACAAACCTTGGGATTTGCATTGCTATTTCCCGTAACTTTTCATATGAACAAGATTTACTTCTCAGAGTGGTCAGATCAGTGAAACCATGTCAGTGTGCAGTACCTACCTAAGAAGTCAGGTGACTTAAGGAGTTACTACCAGTAGGATATGTGTAACTAATGTTACATAATCTCAGGTGTATTGGTAGCATGACCTTCTGAGTGTTCATTGCAGAAGGGAAAGCAATACAGAGTTCAGGAAAATTCCAAAAATATTACTTTCCTGAAAGAAAGAAATGAAGCAACAGAAAGAACTAAAAGGGTTTTCAAGTAATGAGTACTGTAAAAATACATAGGAAATACAGGCTCAGTGACAGAACAAACTGGTCACCTCACTGATATGTTGTGTTTCTACTACTTTCTGTTCACATGCTCACTAAGACAAAGAAAATCATAACACTTTGTATTAGAATGGAAAATGCTATCTGAAGGCCAGTTTGAGCCTTTAACCCATGAGGTCTTGGTTTTCTCCCACAACAGAACGAAAAACTAACAAAAGAAACTTTGAAATCTTTGACAAAATGGAGTTATTTTCTAGTCAGTTTGCTGCCCCTAGTTCCTGTGACTGGAGCAGGCAAAATCCTTATGAATGCAAGAAGAGATTGTGTCCAGGTGATCAAAGAGCCCGGAACACATAATGAATAGCTTGTGTGAGCCAAGCGTAAAACAAGGGAGAGTTTTAATGAAAAGTCACCTGCATGTGCTCCTCTCCTCTTGCCTTTGATGTGTGGATGATGTGTAGTTGTATTAGAGGTGCAGGCCAAGACAGGCTGCTTTACACAGGCTTCAGCAGAAGACATTCAACCCATAGTGAAAAGCACAACAGCTCAGGTTGTCCAGTGCTTCTGCAAGGGAAGACCTTTGCATGGGATGGACAGTTAGGAGAAATTGTAAACTGATCCAGGAGAAATCTATTGCCATTGAGAACGCTGGCATGAAGTTAGTAAGTGAAACCCATGTGGATTTGAAATTAGTGAGGGAGAGTAACATGAAAGGCTCCTGCAGGTATTTTGGCAGCAAAAGATCTGGAGAATACATGGGCCAACTGCTGAACATGGCAACAAACCTGGAGAGAATGAACACAGAAATAGATGAGGTACTAAAGGTCTTTTTCACCTTGGTCCTTACTGTTACAACCTGCCTTCAGCAATCTAGGAGTGTCCAGAGCAAGGAAGACATACACTTCATGAAGGAGTGTCAGGTTAGGGGACCCTTAAAGAAACTGGAAGTGTACAGGTCATTATGTCTGATGGAATGCACTCGAAACTGCTGAGGAAGCTGCCCAATGTAACTTGCAAGGCCATTCTTCCTTATCTTGGAAAGGTCATGATGACTCTGGGGCATTCCAGTGGGATGAGAGAAAGCAAATGTCCCTTCTCAGGAAAGACAGGAAGGAAAATCTGGGGAAATACAGGACAATCAGACTGACCTCAATCACTGTGAAATAGATGGAGCAAATAATTCTGGAAACTATTTCTAGTTGCATGAAGGAAAAACCAGGTGATTGTGAGTAATCAGCATGGTTTTACAAAGGGGAACTCTTGCTCAACTAACATGACGGCTTCTACAATGAGTATCTAGCTCTGTGTATGAGTGGAGAACAGTGATGTTGTTTACCTTGACTTATAAAGGCCTTTGACAATTTCTTCTATGCCAGCCTCATGGAGAAGCTGAGAAAGCACAGGCTGAGGAAGTTGACCTGAAATTGGACAGGAATCTGGCTGAACTGCCAGCTTCAAATAGTTGCCCTCAGTGTTACAAAATGTAACTGGGGGCCAGTCACTAGTGGAGGTCCTCAGCAGTTTACACTTGGTCTAATACTGTTTAACATCTTCCTTAATAACCTGGATGATGGGAGACAGTGCACCCCCAACAAGTTTGCACATGGTACAAAACTAGAAGTGGCAGTCAATAGCACCACATGGTTGTGCTGACATTCAGTGCATCTCAACAGATGGAGAAGTTAACAGAGGGAAATCTCATGAAATCCAGTAATGGAAATGAAAAGTCCTACATCTAGAGGTGAAAAGCCCTGTGCACCAATACAGACTGGAGGACAACCACCTGGAAAGTAGTTTGCAGAAAAAGATCTGGGTGAGAAGCTGAATGTGATCCAGCAATGGGCTTTTGTGGCAAAGACAGCCAACAACATCCTTGACTGCTTTAGAAAGAGCCTTGCCAAGAGGTCTGGGGAAATGATACATTCCTATTACTGGGACACATCTGGAGCATTATGCCCAGTCCAGTGCAAGAGACATGTGGACATACTGGAGTCTGTCCAGTAAAGGCCATGAAGATTACTGTAACTGGAACATCTGATACAGAAGAAGAGGCTAAGAGAGCATGGACTGGTCAGCTATGGGAAGAGTAGCCTCAGGGAAGTTTATCAATGTTTATAAGTACTTGAAAGGATGGAGCAAAGAACACAGAGACAGGTTCTTATCACTGGTATCCAGTGAAAGGATGAGAGACAATGGACACAAACAAACATTCCAGTTGAATATAAGAAAAAGTTCTTTTTACTCTAAGGGTGATCAAGTATTGAAAAAGGTTGCCCAAAGAGGCTGTGCAGTCTTTATCCTTGAAGGTATTAAAACCTGATTAGACACAATCCTGAACTTACTCTTGTTTGAACAGAAGGGTTGGACTAGATGATCTCCACAGGCACCTTCAGTTATTCTATGACTTCATATAATGAGCTGAAAGCTGTACAAATGATCCTTGACTGATTCTGTTTCCCTTTAAAACTGTTCAGCACCTTTGCATCTTCCACTGTTATCAGAAAGTGATGAAAGTATTATTTCTTCAACTGGATGGAAGTCATCTTTATCCCAGAGGGTCTGTATGTGTAGGGGGCATCAGGAACACTAAGTTTTGTTCATTTAGTCTTTCTTCTACTGACTGTACTTCAATGCCCTTGACTCTTTCAAAGAATGTATTTTCTTTTTTCTAAAATAGAGTGGTCTTTTAATCTGGTGATATAAATAACAGAAGTTGATTTTATTATTAAGATGGACTGCCCATGAGAGAACTAAGTAGATTATCTTGATTTTAAAGGAGATGTCAATTTGATCCTCTGAAACAGTGAAGCAGTCTCAAAGCAGATGGTTGGGACTTTTCACTATGACCCCCTGTTTAGGGGCATAAACCAGTTCCAGTTTTAGAAGCATTAGAACTTATTAATACTTTAAAAGCTATCATTTCAGAGGTAGAATGAAGTCTAGATGTGTTACCTACTATCTCTCTGTAGTTTCTAAAGGTCCTTTATTTGGAAATAAGCCTTGCTGCAGGTAAAGAAATGATACTAGGGTAATAGCAATACAAGAAAATACAGAGAATTTTGCATTTCCTTAACTAGTTTCCCAGCTGTCCAGTCTTCACCAGAGGATTTCTATTAAGTCAGTTGATAAATATCAGAATAATTTCAGAACATTAAAAATCTGAGAAGACACACCTGGCAACAAAACTCTCTAAATTTAAAAGAGGGTTAAATTTATGAGCTGTTATTTTAAAATCTGCCTACTCCCACTCCAGCAATGCAGTTTTAGTGCCAAAAGAGAAGGATTAAAATGTTAGATGTCTAAAAAAGACATGATTTCATAATCACACACAGAAGCAATAATGGACACGTATTCCTTTACCTCACCCAGACTCAGATTCCCACTCTGGGACTTGTTTTGACAAATATAAACAGCACACATTTAATGTAGCAATCTCTTTCTTCCTCTTTGTCCTAATTAGTTCGGCCTAACTATATTGAAGGTGCAAAATTTTTCCCTAGACATATAGAGAAGTTTCCAGTATTTCATCATATTAGAGCTGATTGGCTTCCACTGAGGTGAGATGCAGTTTTATATTGCTATATTATTTTAGAGAAACAGCAGAACAAGTCCAGTTGAAAATAACTATAGGCAGGAATGTCGGGATTTTGAGTTTTGATACATCTTCCATGTAGTGAACTTTCAGAGGTGAGATGTCTGTGCAGAGAACATTTTTAGGATGATCTTATAATTAACAGAAACATACACTTGAATAAAACTGTGTTTTTCATGAGAGATTAAAGGTGTTCCCTCATAATGCAATCTCTGGAAAAATTAAAATACCTGTTCAATTCTCATTTAACAGAGCACCCAGAACAGAGAAGTTTCAAAGGTTAAAAAGATTGCAAAATATTCTGTTAAAAGTGGGAGAAGAAATCAGGTGAATCACACTCACTGGGATGTTTGTGGGACAAAATTTTATCCAATTACAGACTTTCTCTATTTTTTGTCAGGACTGACTTGCCCTTACAGAACCAGATGGAAGGCAGACTTTCCTCTGAGGTCTGTTTTTTGGAGGGTCAGGATGCTCTCCCAGGTTAGATTCCCACTCATGAGGCCACCAGGAAGCAGAAAGAGAATGGTGAGGGGTTTCTGTGAGCTATCTCTTAGCAACCAAAACTGACATCCTGACTATGAGTGTCCCATTCCTCAGACAGCTGGGGTGAGGAACTGATACAGACAGGAGGAAGAACCCAGAACAACTGAATAGAGTCAGAGCTTTGATTTTAAAGATGGAAAGAAAGAGGCGGGGAAAGGGTTGGAGTTGTGTAAAATGTCCAGCTTGTAGTTCTACTAGGACCTATATTGTTTTCAATGCCTTACAGAAATGAAAACCTGAAATGTGGCAAGCCACCACCTTTTCTTCTCACTGGTGCACTACCAACTGGTGGCATACTTATTTTTTTCCTCTCAAATATGTCCCAAATCTATACAAATTCCAGGTTTTCTTCATCTCATTCTTGCTTGCAAATCTTCCTGTAATAGCAGATCAGCACATCTGAGTCTTAAAAAGAATCCACTTGAAAAGGTATTTTCCCCTCATGTTTCTGAGGTCACTAGTAGCACTCCATCATAATTACAGCATCACAGAGGTGGCTCTGTTTTCTGCTCTGCATTTCCCTTCTGCTACTGCAGTGCAGGAGGATGTGGCCACCTCTGTGGCCTTGGTATTTTGTGTTTATTCAATTTATGGCTGCCCTGGGGCTGCTCAGTATGGCAGGGTCATCCAGACCTTCCACAGCAGTGGCAGATGAAATCTGCTTTCAAAATGATGGCTTTGAAATAGCTGTATATGAGGAAAAAGTACTTTTTAAAGTGCCCCATATAAGGCAGATGTGCTGGATTGGTTTTATGACTGGAGTGACACCATTTTCCCCATAAGGACCTGTCCCACAAGACTCTGAATGCACAGGGACAAACAATTCCGTATACTTTCTGGGCAGGGCTTCCCAGCTCCCTTGACATTGCACACTACAGACAGAGCCTGTCATCCTCTCTCATCCCTCAGTGGGGAGCTGCCTGTTGCACCCCAAGCCTTCCAGCCCTGATAGCATTCTCTACCACTGAAGTCAATAGAATTGCAGGCTTTCATCGCCTCGGGGAGGACCTTCACCTTCAGGAGTCAGTTGAAAATGTAGCACATTTCACAGGCATCCTTTGCACTGCTCAGCACTGCTGATCCTCTGAGAAGTGAACTGGCAGCATTTGTCAACCACATCTCTGCAAACAGAGAGACAGATGCAATTTGCAAATGGTATAGTAGAGTTTTATAAGTAGCTGCATTTTAAACATATCTAGCCTGCATTTACTGGAATCTGTCAACTAAGTAGGACATGGTGTGTAAGCATGCCCTAGATCCTAGAGCACAGAGACTTCCACTTAAATTTTTTTTAAATTTAGGTCTTTCTGAACATGGTCAACAATAACAACAAATAATAAAAGTTTCCAAGCTACTTGTACCTATTTACAGAGAAAAAAAAAAGTTTGCTGCAAAATCTTTTTTGCAACTACTGAAAATTCCAGACTAAATTGTTTGGTGAGAGGTTAGGCTATCAGTGCACTGAAAGAAACAGGCTCTGCAATTATGACTCATTAACTCCCATCTACCAGTTGGAAACCAGTTGGAAAGGGTTTAGCATGAGAGCAAATGAGAAGGGAGGGATATGTAGGAATGAGATTGTGTGGCATATTTGGTTTGGGGTTTTTTTTGACTTCTTTCCAGACATATTTCAGTTTACATAAATATTTGAAAGTTGGATCAGACAGGATTTGCAGCACAATAGTATTAGGAATGCATTTGCAAAAACTGTGATATGTTTTAAATTAGCCTCTGAAGGGGGGGAGGGCAAATGGGGCTTTCTCAATGTATACATTCAACCACCATTTAATTATTACAAACCAGAGTGATTGGCTTCCTGCCAGTTTCAACTCTTTTTCTTGGTCTCCCCTCCCTCTCTGTGATTTGATTAGAAAGTGAGCTACACTTTTTTTGATGACTGACACTATCTAGAATTCCTTGCAGAGGGAGAGATGCTTTGCCAAACAGCAGGGTCAGGCAGCGCCCGTGGGATGTCATGTTACTGGCAGCCTCTTGCTGACCTCCTGATTTGGCCGCAGAGGGTTAAAGCTGCCTTTCCGTGCTTGGGTGTAATTGCCTCACCTGGCAAGAGTCCTGCAGAAGGCAGGAGAACCCACCCTGAACTCAGGCTGGCTCCTGCAGGAGCAGGCTGGAGGCTCACTAGGTAGTGTCTGGTGAAGACAGAGGCCCGGCAGTCCACCTGGCAATACAAAGGCTTTTCTGCACTTTCAGGTACCTAAATTTCCAAGTAGGCAAGAAGGTATTTGGGGAAAGGCACTTGGAACTAGCAGGAGATAATACTTGGAGCAGATCACTGCAAGGGTGAGACCTGTGATAGGAGAGCCTTGTAAAAGCACATCCATTTTTTATCTTCCTGTCTGTTATGCAACTCTGGACCAGCTCTTCGGAAATCAGTAGATGTATTCTGGATTGAGACAGGACTAAGGGAGATAACAATTTGACCCTGATACTTTAAAAAGCTTTTTCTGAGTGTTGCTCAGGTCAGATTTCTTTCAGTTCTATACTGCAAGAATAAAATAGATTTTCAGATACTTCTTGTTGAATATGAAACACTTTTATTTAAAGTGTCTTTTAAATTAGAGCGTGTTCACTAAATAAAAGAGAGGTGAAATATAAGAGTCCATTGCTGAGTAAAGCAGGAAAGGGCTTCACAGTGAGATTTGATTGTTTACATTCAATGAAAGGAAAAGTCTGATTTGGAGTGCTCAGGTTTAATCTCAGTGCAGATTAAAATGGTTCTATTGTGTTCTTCTGGGCTGTTTGGAAAGGTGAACTGAGGCTTTCCTAGGACTGTACCATTGCAGTACATACATGAGATTTGCATCCAGTCACATCAAACAGTCACATAAAATTGCCAAGCTGATGTTCACTGGCATAAGCTCTGTTACCATTGTCTTTCAGGTTTTGAATTTCTACCTGGTGCTCTAAATCTCCTCTGAGGGTGGGTCTGCCTGGTCATTTCCTGATGTTTCCCATTTCTCATGGCTGCCTGCAAAAGTCTGTAGTACTGTACTGTGGCTGTAGTTTTGTTTTCTGGGGGAGGCTGCAGCAGGTTATTGCTGGTACACTTGCCACGTCTCCTCTGCAGTGCAATTAGGTAGTACTCTCAGCCTTTTGTAGAAACGGACTTCATACTGAGAGCAGGGGGTGCCTTGCCCTTAAGGAGGACCGTAAAGACATGCTGAGCAAGTGCAACAGATTTAGCTCAAAAGGACTTGGGATTTGCTTCCTAATGAAACAGAAATGAGCTTGGTGGCTGCTCTTCCATTAGAATTTTGTGCATATATGTGACACAAGGGGAGGCATTGGAGCATGAGAGGGAGAGAGCTGCATCATTTAGCAACCCAGCAGACACTTGGGGAAGAGGGAGCTTGTTAACACACGTGCTATATAGCAGATCTGTGTTTATAAAGATTTTTTAACATGGTGAAGTTTCTTAGGGGAAGGACACATTGACCTAGGGCAATGTGCTGTGATTCTTTGCACTGCTGGAACCAATGTCTGGCTTCCTAAGATCAAAGCAATGAGCTAGGAGTTTCTTAGTTGTGCCTCTGGTTCAAATGGTCCTTTTGTGCCACTTGGAGCAAGAATTATATTACTTTTTTTAACTTAAGCAGTTTACCTCTTTGCACCATGAGAGTCTCAGCTTTCAGCACCTTAGAAGGATTGAAATATTACAAAAGTGTTTTGAACATGAAAGCAAAATAAAATGGTGTAGCAGCACCTCTGCTTCTTGGAAGATTAAAGACAGTCAGATGCTATGACAGAGGAGACAACACCTGTGGAGACAGACATATAGACAAACAAAACCTTAAGAAGTTATTTCCTTGTACACTTCTGACCACCCAGCACTCCAATGAGGAGAAGTTGTTTAACATACTATGAAATGATGATTGTATACACTTAAGACTTGTATTTTCTAAGACAAAGCATGTAAATTATCTGTGGCTGCATCCTCCTTGGCTGTCTCTGGTGAACCCTCTGTGTTGCGCACTGCCAAAGTTCAGTTTATTTCACAGCAGTGGGGGTAGATCAGAGCAGGACTTTTCTTTGATCATATTCTGGGGTTTAATGCTTTTTGATGCCTAGAATTATTTTTTAAATTAATTTATTTATTTATTGTGGAGAACAGCACTATGAATTCTTTTGGTGCTGTCATGCTTGAGTCTGGAACACACAAGGAAAAACAGCTGCTTCAAAGAGGAGTAGGGCTGTCTTTGAAGAGTAGGACATGATGTTCATTAGTGACCAACCAATCTTCCGTCAATGGTGACAAAGAAATGAGAAAAAAAGAAAGCTATTGCTTTCTTCCTGACATTCCAGGTCTTCTCCCTCTGCCTCCCCCTCCCCCCCAAAAAACCCCAATCTTTAAAAGAAGTAACAAGGAGAGGAAATGGTGCAATTCAAAAATATCAGATTTTATGTTGTTGGAAATGAGTTCAGCAGTCAATGGAGCAGCAAGTGGCAGAGTAACAGAGGGAATGCCCAACCCAAAGTGAAACTGAGAGGTAAAATCTGAAAAACACACCAGACTGATCCAATATTAGCTGTATGGGGGAAGTCTATACCTGCAACCACAGGGGGATCTAATCTAAACATCTAAATCTTGCAGTTCTAGTCAGTGTTCATCTAATACTCTGGCACATTTGTTGTTCCTTTCATTTAAGCTCAGCTGTGATCCTCCCAGGATGGTGTGTGGGTCAGGTCTGCACAGCACTCATGGGTTGCCTTGCACTTTGCATCCTATTGGGAGAGGTCACATCAAACCAGACCTTACAAAGACAACTGAAGTACCAAGAGGCCAGGCCTGATTGCTTCCAGCAGAGGGGCAAATCTGGGCCAAGAGGATTTCTCCAGAGTGCCTGCCAGAGACTTGGGACAACAATAAAACCACTGAAGTGGGGAGGTGGGAGCCTCACAGCTGCTGGGCTGACTCAGTCCATGATGAGCATTCCCTGCCCTTTTTGTAAGGTTGTCTGATCTTCAACCCAACTTCAAGAAGTTCCCCTCACATGTTTTACTACACCTATGCATTTCTGCCATGTTTTGTTTCTCTTTTCATATGTGCTGTGAATATATAAACACATCTGTCATGCAATTTCACATCAAATGAAATCTGAGAGAAAATATATGTTAAGCTTAATTTTTTGGCCAAAGGGTTTTAGTCAGGCTCCCTTTGACACCCACTATATGTTGAGTAGGAAAGAGACTCCTGTAGATGAAATTGGCAGCTGATACTCCACATGGCCTAAGATGCAGCAGCAAAAGTGTGACCTCAGTCAGCCAAGGGAAGTTAGAAGGAAGTCAGAATTTCTTTTAGCTAGTCCTAGATTTACAAATTTTTAATTCCTTTTGCTAGCAAGGACTGATTATCACAATATCTCAGTGGCATCTATGAATCCTTGTCTGTCTCTGATGTTCCCAGCTGTGTCGATGTGGGAAGTTCCTGAGGAAAGTCCCTCCTTGTGCTTTGAACAGTCCCAGGCTGTGGATAACAGCCATGCAAAAATAGAAACATGGCAAATTTTTCCTTTTTTCTTTTTTTTTTTTTAATACTCTCTCCTTTGTTTTTGTTTTTATTTGGGGTTTTTTGTTTTATTTTAACCTTGCCTTCCTCTTCTAATTCTGTTCTAAAGGGCACAATATAGATACATTTACTCACATGTTTTGCTATTTCCAAGTATTTGCTGCTGCTAGCCACATTCCTCCCTTCCCATTGAGAGATAACACCCATTTCCATGCTCTTCCTGCATTTGGAAACCCCCACAGATGTTTGCTTTGCAAAACCACACTCTATTCCAGCAGCAGAATGCCTGTAGCTACACTGAGAATCATAGATTAAAATAACCTGAGAAGGCCAACACACGTTGAGAGCACTGCAGAAGCAGGGAAATAATCCTCTGCAGAGACATGAATGCTTTCGTTATGATGAAACAGATTCTGAGGCCAACTTATCTGAACACCATTGTGCCCTTCAGTACTCAAAGAACAACATTTTTCAGTCACAGTGACTTAAAAAAAAAACAAACAAAAAAATAAAAATGCTCCATGTTGTTCACGTTTACATTTAAAATCTCAGAAAAGCCAGCCAGAGCCCTAGTTTCTCAGTATTCAAAGTCTACCTAAAGGTGTCAAAATGCAGGTACAGACATCTAACAGTGGGCAAGAAACACTGTACAGCAGGTTTTGGGCCTGTGTGTGCGGGGTGAATAATTACTTGACACAGGTCTGAACCAGAAGCCCCCATCAACACTCCCACCCTTCCTGTCACACTTGAGAGCCATCATCCCCTTCCTTCCCATTGCTGTGTTGGATTGAGGCTGGAGTGTGTCTTCCTTCCTGAATTTTGTTTGCTCTGACCAAAACAGCAGCAGTCTCAGAAGAGCAGGACAAGCCATGACCTTCTCACTTGTTGAACTCTCACAAGGATTTCTCTGAGATTTTAGTACCATCAAAACTAAATCTAAGCCTTGAAATTATTCTGAGTCCAGCATCCCAGGCCAGATGTAGGAGCTTAAAAGACATCTACCGACAACAGTCAACTGGAAAAGAAAAGCGGCTCAAACTGTTTGATTGCCATATACATCACAGAAATGCTGCAAATACGAACTCTGGTCATTGGATTGCTTAATCAAACTGCCCAGAGAGGGGCATTTCACTTTAGAAGTAAATGCAAGGTGGCACATGCGCTGTCAGGACTTCAGACATAGCTACATGCAATGAAAACAGTCACAGAAACCAAAGCTTTGTTATCTCTTTTCTCAAAAATTCTGCATTTCTATACTCTGCTCAATTTTTTACCTAGTTTGTAAAAAAAGGGAAATGTTTATCTCTACATTATTATTAGAATTTTGTAACTGAAGTCTTTTTAGTTGCTCAGCAAGAGAATCTGATAACATAAAAAAAAATGCTTTGCACATCTAAACTCTGACAGGCTGTGTGAGGAAACACCAAAACCAGAAGGAACTTGCATGGTCTAGAAGCTCTGCTTCACAGAAAGATGTTGAGCACAAGGATATTTGTGCACAACTCCAGTGAATATGCAACTTACAAAGTTAACTGAGAAATACAAAGATCTCTTCTTTTGGTGAGTCATGTTTGAGTATTTTTACCTGGGGTATGATTCCTGTTACAAAACTCAGTCATAATAAACCTTCAGTATTGCCAAGTACCACCTCAGAAAGACACAATCAAAACAGGCACATAAAGAAAGCAGATACATTTTATTCTGTGTATCATTTCATCCTTTTCTTGGTGTTTTGTAAAATGAAGCATTTCTGTTAAAGGAAGAGCAAGACAGTGTTATTGTGTATTTCTCCTACAATTTTTACAATCGAATTACTTTAAAATAAAGTGTGTGATGCTGAACAAAAACATAGGGTTTATTTATCTCAATTATACCACAGCCATATGTAAAATCACAGAAGTTTAAGTATTGATGTATCATAATTTTCTGTAATATCATGGCACTCACTTGGGCTATTACACTCTACCAAAAAGTATAAGAATACATGATAATTTCACTGTTGACATATCTGCTTTGGAATTATTCCCTGCTCTGCAAAGCAATTTAAATTAAAGTGGGAGAGGGGAAGAAGTATTTTATCTTCCATTTTGCAAGTGGAGATGAGTTGATTTGGCTGCTAATCCAGAACTCATTGACTCAAGGACAGCCCTTCCCAGTGACTTGTTGAAGGTCATGCAGAGAAGTTGTCACGGTATTCATCAAAAGCCCGTATTTGCTGTGCTTGAAAGGAAAAAGAGGAGAAAGACACACTTGACATGCGTGTTATGCAAGCTCCAGAACGTCTCATGCTCATGAAAGCAAGGAATAAGTTTTATATTGCAATAAGTTTGTAAAAAGTTGTCAGGGTTCAAGTCAAGGCTTGTATGTAAAAGCCCTCTTTTCTCTTAATGTTGTAGCCTCTCCCATTATCAGATGAACAAACAGATTATGATGTTTGAGGCAGGATCTGCACAAAATGTTTTTAGATTTAACAGCTTTTCTTCTGTTCATGTCTGATCATGAGTTTCAAGTATATACAATGAACTATAACAGCTCAGGCAGACTCATGCAGAAGACATAATTCAGCCTTTCTCATGTGGAAGGACCCTGGGCCAAGAAAATGCAGAAAAGTTTGTTGTTTATAGTTTTCTTTCACTGTAAAAAGAGATCCTTTATTTTCAGGGTAATTGAGCCTACTTTCTAGATCACCAAAATTGTGTTGCAGAAGGTTAGCAAATAACATAACCTGATTTAGCCTGAATCCAATGTTCAAGGCAAGAATTCCTCTGAAGTGGAAATGGGTTAAAAACCTTTATGACTGGACAGCTAAGACTTGGTGGTCCTCTTATGAAAATCCAGTGCTGTCAAAAAATTTCAGAGATTTCTCTTTTTGGTCACATGTAGTTATTAAATGGTCAAGTGCTAGGTTAGAGAACATCTATAAATAAACTCCTATTAAAACTGCTGGCACCTTTCCATTGCACTCTGAGTGCATGGCCTTCTTTCACTGTGTGCTCAGCCTTGCAATTCTAAGTAACACAAAGCAGTTTGTTCAAGGAGTAGCTAAATCTCTTGCTAAGATAATACTGACCAAAATATAAATAAATTTCAGAACACCTAGGAGGGATACAATTGAAACCAGCATTGAGAAATTACACTTCAGAATGATACGAAAATTAGTTAAAAAAAATTTTCATATCATCTCTTGGGGAACTGGAATCCTTAATTCTTGTCTGGTAGCATTCTTACACCTCCATATCAGTTTTAAAGATTGAGAGTTACTGTAAAATACTTACAGACACTGCTATAAGAGGAGGTGTAATAAATTAGGAACTCAATGACAATCAGATGACCACGACGAGCTAGTATTCATTCAGTAATACTGAAGAGTGTAGGAATAAATTGATTGACTAGTAATTAAAAAAAAAAGGTAATTTTAATTACACTTAACAGATTAAAGGATTTTAAACCCAGATACCATAATGATGATCTAGTCTGATCCTTGAAAAGCACTAATTAAAGATTTTAGTCATGTTTGCTGTGTCACTTTTGTATCACTTCAGTGAGACATAGTCCATCTGTTCACTATGCAGTAGTCAGCATCTGAATGTATTTTATATAACATACTAGCAATTAGACTTAAGAAACCCAAATGGCTGCTAATCTGGTTCTTCTGTCACAATAAAGAAAAGGCATAGAAAACACCATCATAAAAAAAAAAAATTCTGCAAAAAATGGAAACCAATTCAAGTAAAGAACTAAACAATGTATTTATTTACACAACAGAAATTGCCTCAACATAATATCCCAAAGTCAAAAGCTTAAAGGATTCAAAAACATCAAAAGTACTCTTCTGGCTAGTGAAAATACCCTCAGCTCCACTGTAGATCATAAAACTTACTGTGTAAATACATTAGTAGTCCAAGCATTTGTACTTTGAGTCAAAAGGGAATGAGGAAACAGAATAGAAATATACTTGCTTCAGACTGTTAGATAATTTTCCTATATTTGTTTATTGTACTTTCATCAGATGTCTTTGCTATCAAAGTCTGCTAGATCTGGATCAAAGGCATAGCTGGGGTTCAAGGCAATAATTGCTGTGTTCCTAATTGAGAAATAAGTCTGACATAGATTTCAAATTTGAGGATCTAATAGGGAAATAAGATGTAGAAATTTATAAATTCAAAATACTTAGGATGCATATGAATAGCTTTGAGAATTTAACATTTGCAGACATGATACTCTCTTGGGTTTGGGTCCTGAGCTGAAAGCTCTCTGGAATTTGCATAGTCTCAAATGACTTGGTTTATTTATCCCTTATTTGGTCATGCTGCTTTTTGCATCTGGATATAGAGTCATAGAGAAATCAGACACTAACTTTTTAATAAACATAGTGAGGATAATTTAGATCTATACATTACTTTGTGAACTAGTATTTCTTCATAGCACAAAACCCCAGAATTTACTGTAATAGTAATTTTCAGCTGGAAGCTTCTCTGTAGTAAGGTATCTGCGGACTGTTTGAAGGTCTGTGTGAGAAAAGGGATGGGAAAGGCAAATTCACCTAATTGTGTGACAGACTACACGACATTTGTAATGAGGTTCAGAGCTACGTTAGAATAAACTTGAGGTTCCCCACCCTGAGGAAGGTGATAACTACTGCTCTAAAAACACCAGGGCAGCAAAACTAAAAATAAAACTAATTTCACTGTAACAGAAAGTCAAAGAATAAATGTGTAGAGGTGGAAATATATTTTAATGCAATTTATGCTTTCTCAGAAACCGCTTGCTTGAAGTAATTTCACTTTTAGAAGCCAGTATCCACATACAGTTAGGGTGTTTATGTTGATATATCTTACTCAGCCTTAGTGATTTTGATATTCTTAATTTCATTGGAGAATTGGAGCAAAGAGAACTATTAGCCACTTCAGAGGCTCCATACCCAAAAGACTCCGAGACTTCACAATCATAAATACTTGTAATGAGGAACTTATGCTGCATCTTTTGTTTACACAAGTTTACTACTTCTATATCATAACCTGCTCCTGCTTCTATTCAAATCAGTGGGAGTTTTTCCATTCTCTATAAGGCAGGCAGACCCTAGCACCGCGTTACACTTGCAATGATGGATCACTATTCCCTCCTTGCAAGGACAATAGTCCAGCAATCATGCCTACAAATATGCATGTGCTCAGCTGTAAGCATCTGAATAATCTCTTTGGTTCCAGTGGAATTACATAAATTCTTGAAGTTAAACATTCTTTTTTTGTTGTTTTAATCCAGCCAACTGCTGCAATCCTCCTCTGTCAAGTAAACATGATTTTCATTAGAACACATACAAACTTGGCATAATCCATATGCTATCAACAAGCATATGGCTGACCTGGCTGAATACTTCAAGTCCTGCAAATGATTAAGCAAAAAGTAAAAATGCAAACATTAAATTTGCAATACACCTAGGTTTATGTTTTGAGGCTTTTACAGTAGAAAAGGAAAGCAAGTGATGTTTGTATGGAATGTAATTCTGAATGGAAGTGCAATGTATTGGGTCATCTACCAAACATAGGAAACATATGTTATTCAACATGGTGACTCACACAATGAGTAATGTAGTCTAAAGGGTATATTCAACCCTGTGAACAGACACAACTTTCAATAATGCTAATAATCCCATAAATCCCAAAGGGCCTCATCTAGCTGAAAGTGTCTGCACCCTTGTGAGCTATGCCAACTGCACAGGGTCACAGATGTGTCAGCTCCTCATCACCAGGCCAACTCAACCCAGCCCTCCCCACCACTGCTTGCCCTAGGAAAGCAGTGGTTTACTGACAAGCAGTTGCAGAGCCCATGGTATAGATTCCCTGGTGTGATGTGACAGGAGACTTGATGTCACTGGTTCCTGTTCTCCAGCTCCATAGTTCTCCTTGAGGCTGTAATAGTAACTGGAATCTTGACTACAAAGTCAATTTGAAAAGAATCTGTCTGCTTAAGAAATCTGGGAGAGGGACAACTTGTGCATATGCCATATGGCAAGCAGTGACTTCTAGAAAGGGGAATATTTTTGCCTTTGAAATACAGAATAACTACAGCCCCTATTATGGGCTGGTAGAAGATGCTAAGTCAGTGTACAGCCTCAGCTGAGAGGTAAGATGCAAAAAGATCTTATAGTGTAGAGCTTTGTACTCTCTGTGAGCTATTGAATATGATGATGTAATTTTCTTCTGGGCCAAAAGTGCTCAGAATTTATAACACTGCTGTAAAGAACAGTGGAGTTGGTGTGATCTGTTTTTTGTCACATTTCTCAGCAAAACAAGGCATATGTGTTCATACTGCCCCTAAACATGCACTTCTCTGGAGCTGCCATTCAGCTCTATTTCAGCAACCTTTGAACAAATCTTAACAAGAACAGTGAATGCATCCAAAAAGTCTGGCAAGCTCTACGAAATTAGGTCTTTGGGTAGAGAGAGGAAAGGCATATTAGAGCCTCAACTGTGAGCTTTTATGAGACATCTGGAAAGTTCCATGAGAGACACATGCTCACCCATACTGCTTAATGAGGTCCATGCAGGTAGCTCAGCCTCTGGATACCTGCTGGTCCGCAAAGCTTATTTCTTTGTTCATCTCTTAGCTTTGTTTTACAAGACCACAACCAGCTTCCTCCAATACAACACCCAGGCTTAACTTGGTAAATAGTTTGGCCAGGGCCTGTTCTCAGGATGTGGCATGAATAAGCTCTTCTCATTAGACTTGGTTCCTTGTTTCTTCTACAATACCCCAAAGATACTGAAACATCACTGTTTTAGGTCATGAAATGCATAATCTCAGTGTTATACTATAAATCCCCAGTTTATGTGAACTGAACAAAGTCTGACCTTTAAAAAAACCCTACAACATACAATGGTTTCTTAAGAATCCCATGCCTTACTGCCATGATAATTCTGCTCCAGAAGTAAATGATGGTGTAGAGTGACTCGCTGTACTTTTCTCAGGACCAGGAATCAATCACTGGTTCCCTTTCTTCACCAGTATAGACTTATATACCAAAATTCAGCCCCTGTTTTCTCTCTTTTTTCTGCTTTTACAGAAGACCTTCATGTTACACCAATAAAGTCACTTTCTTGTGGAAAAACCTCTTGCCGATCTTGGACTCTCACTGCTGTTATCAGCAGCTGACCATTTTCAAGATTTTACTGTCTTTGGAAAGAACCAGAAAACCCTGAAAGCCAAAATGAAGTCAATGATGAAGGAGGCCCTCTGAACTCAAGAAGATGTGCCAGGGCCTGCTGAATGCCTTTCAGTTCAATCCATCATTCAGAGTTAGCATCAAGTATTCCCAGGAGTCCCTGCCTCCACACACTGCAAATAATTTGATCAAATAAATGTAATGTTGGGCGATAATTGGACGTTTAATTGAAACACTTTCCTGGCCGTGGCCTCCCCAACATCTCGAGTCTCTCTCGAGGCATCTGGAGCCTGTGACATGCTGCTTCTTAGGAGCCTCCACTGAACTGGTGATGCAGCTGCAGTGCCCCAGAGAGGTAACTGGCCAGCTGCTGTTCTGGATATTTTGGAGAGCAGAAATGCCTGGGATGGTGGGTTCTGTTGTTTGTTTTAACTTCCCAATGAGTTAAAAGCTCCTTTCCAGCATTAGCCTGAATGTTGATTATAAACCCACAATTTTCCATAATTGGGCCTCATTAATAAATTCCTCAAGTGTTCTCAAAGTGGGGGAGGTAAAACAAGAGCCACAGGGATCAGAGCAACAGGGAACTGTGAGGATTTCCGACTGTATTGTTAATTCCACTTAATCAGCTCAGAGAAGCTCTATATTCAAAAGAAAATAACCATGACTCACAAAACATGCCTGCCAGCAGGGAATACGAATCTCTCCATTTATAGTAATATTTCCTCCAATTTTTATCCTTTCTTTCATTCCAATTTTAAATAGAGAAAATGACCCTTCCTCAGGCACCTTGATGACCTTCCATGTTCTTGGGCTTCAGCGCAGCCCAGAAAAGCAATACACCCAGGAAAAGTCCAGTGTGTGTCCCTCGGGGCTTCTGGGAGACCTGTTCTGCAACCTGAATGCACCACAGGGTTTTTCGATCTGATCCAGACTGAACAACGTGTGAAGCGGTCTCAGGGGCATAGTAAGGCAGATGCAAGATTTATTGCTGTTTGAAGAGGATGGAGATAGTAGCAAACTTCAAGACAGAGCAAGCCCTGTTCCCAACTCTAAACTGCTTGCCATGGAAAGTAGACAAGTCAAACAAAGACAAGACAAATTACAGGGATAATAACTCAGGTCATGAGAAAAGTAGGGATTATGAAGAATGAGAAGACAGGAGGGTTTGCCAGGAGAAGGGAGCTTTCTGAAGGTGGCATGCAGGAACACCTGAAGGGGCAGATTCCCCAGTGCTAAATGGAGAGCCTAAAGGACTAGACTTTAAAAACAAGAAAGGGGGACTAAAGGCTGGACTTAAAGAAGAAAGGGAATGGAAACTTTTGAAAAAAAAGGGAAGAAAAAAATATTTGGTGAAGGAAGTTTTGCACTGGATTTGGAAGATGCCTATAAATTTGAGAGGACAAGAGTCTGCAAACAGATGAAAAGCAAGGGAGATTGTGAAGCCATCACAGCCATGGCTCAGGCTGCTCATAAACCTTGTATCTGTACTCCTTCTTCCTCTTCCTTCTCACAATGAAGTGTGAAGGTACTGGGTACTGCTGTGTCCTGTATGGCCTGAAAGGATGCCTAAATGTCACAGAATCATTTAGGTTGCAAAAGACCACTGAGATCATAGAGTCCAACCTTTGATCATGACCTTGTCAATTACACCACAGCACTAAGAGCCATGTTTAGTCATTTCTTGAACACTTGCAGGGACAGTGACTCCAACATCTCCCTAAACAGTCCATTCCAATGTTCATAACTTTTTCCATGAAGAAATTCCTCCTTATGTCACCTGAACCTCCCCGGCACAGTTTAAGACTGTATTCTCTCTTCCTGTGACTTGTTGCCTCTGAGAAAAGACCCCCCACCTGGCTACAACCTCCTTTCAGGTAGTTGTAGAGAGCAATAAGGTCCTGTAGAGAGCA
>VWZF01006658.1:71588-142103 GCA_013396755.1 Sclerurus mexicanus | reverse complement strand
CTGTCCAGATCCCTCTGCAGAGCCTTCCTGCCCTCCAACAGATCAACACTCCCACCCAACTTGGTGCTGTTAGCAAATTTACTGAGGTTAAATTACTTGATCCCATCATCCAGATCATCAATAAAAACAGGATTGGATCCTACACTGAGCGTTGGGGAACACCACTCATGACCGGCTGCCAACTAGATGCAACTCTGTTAACCACCACTCTCTGGGCCTGGCCATCCAGAAAGTTTTTAACCCAGCAAAGAGTCCACCTGTTCAAGCCATGGGCTGCCAGCTTTTCCAATAGAGTGAAGCTAGAGACAGTATCAAAGGCTTTGCCGAAGTCCAGGTAGACAACATGCACAGCCTTTCCCTCATCCACCAGGTGGGTCACCTGGTCATAAAAGGACATCAGGTTGCTCAGGTAGGACCTGCTTTTCCTGAACTCATGCTGGCTAGGTCTGATCCCTTGGTTATAGGTGCCATGCAATTGCACTTAAGATGTTCTGTTCCATAACCTTGCCAGGCACCCAGGTCAGGCTGACAGGTCTGAAGTTCCCCAAATCTTCCTTCTGGCCCTCCTTGTGGGTAGGCATCACACTGGCTGACTTCCAGTCATCTGTGTATATACATACATATACACATATACACATTCACAATATTCCTGGGCATGTTCAGCTAACTGAGGATCATGTGCAGAGGTGGCTGTGTATCTGCAAGGGAAGCTCCTTGGTCCCCCTAGCACTCTTATGTGTGATTCATCTAGTAAACGCATTACAACTAGTCAATAGGGCAGGTTACAAGGGGGAAAATTCTCTGCCAACACATGCCCCACCTCCTTTGCAGCCAGCATGACTAAGGAAAATGTGCGCTGCAATGGACAACAGGTTTTTTTCTTTAGATGCACCACTTGAGGTTTTCCAGCATAAAAATCTCCCTTGAAATGTGCAGTATGGATGTCCTGACAAACAGCAGAAGGGTAAACAGATATTATAAATGAAAACAGCTCCAATAACTGACCCTTATTTTTTTCTCTTTCCCACTTACAGACTTTCTCCCCTACTCAATATTTGGGAATCCTCTGGTCTCAGCATCTATTTACTTTATTTTATTTTTATAAGTGTCCTTGAATGCAATGGAAGAATAAACATTTCAGTTTTCACAGCCTTGTGGCTTTTCATGGGAGCTTAGTTGCATCCACTGTGTTTACAAAACAGAACTGCGTCATTGTGTTTGTTAATTTGATGATTCTTGGACTATCCATATTTTTGGCTGCCAAATTTCCATTTAAATGTAGAGTTTGTTATGTTTTCATAGGCCTCAAGAGAATCAAAGTTTTAGAGTCAAACAGGACCAGCCAGTTTTGTAGCTCACAGAATTACCAAGTTGTCAACATCTATAGACCACTGGTGGGAACTCAGTCACAGTGAGCCAGCCATGCATGTCCCCTTCTGAACCCATACCAGGCTCATGCACTCAGGCAGGGGAAATGCCAGCAGGCTGAAGCCCTTACCTTTATGCAAGTTTCTCTGTGCTGGAATCAGAAGAGCTCTGATTGTGATTGGGGTTGAAGTCCCTCTTCCCTATCTTCATCATGAGAGGCAGAATATTGAGGAGGGCGTTGACCGTACAGACCTAAATCTCAAAAAACCTGGAAGTGATGAGTTATGATAACAGAAATTTCAACTCTGGGTAAGCAGTAAATATGAATGTAGGACAGGCAACATCTCCAGGGAGTGGGGAACCAGGGAATACTGTCACTGGCACCATCATGAGAAAGAAGACATGCCACCTGTGTTGAAAGGACAATAGGTAGACCACGGATATGGCTGGGAAAACTTCACTGGAGATGAAGGAGGAGAGTATTTGGGTCAGTGTTCAGCTCAGCCAAAAAACCCAAAGGATTCTTTCCCTCCAGCTGCCATTTGTACACATACAAGCAAAAGGAAGCAAGCAATCTTTTATGTGCTGTGGCTTCTAGAGAGTTAATGTCTTACAGAGAAGATGAAAATTATGGTAGTGGGTATGTGTTGCAAGATGTGTTAGGGAAAGAACTGAAGAGACAGAGAGAGCTGTATCTTACTGCTGAGTGAGAGATACTATGACCAGCAAGAAGGGGATTCTAAGGGGTTCTGGCTTGAAATGCTGTGTATGACTTCTGCTCTGACAGAAGCTGTGCCCTGTAAAAATCATGTGTTTCACCCCTGTAAAGTAAAAGGCAAAACTGAAAGATTTCCTTAGAATTTCAGCAGGTCCTGTACCTACAGGTAGGCACAAAAGCATGCCACCCACACAAACTGGGAGTAATGACAGATGTCTAAATGCATATTAAGGAGAAAATGGCTCCTTTTAAATGCTATGGAATTTGCTTGCAAAGATCTGCATTAATGCAGTGCCAGGATTGTGCACTGCAGAGTACTGACCTCAGCAAAACCTAAACCTCTGAAAACCAGGACACATCCTAAGTGTCTTAGGTCTGTCCCCTTTAAGCAATGCCCCAACTTGCCCATTGTACATATTCTGCCTTTGCACCATTGCTGAGCTCCTGGACTGTGACCATGGGAGGTAGAACTGCTTCCGGATGAGTGATACCCACACCTATCGTGTCCTCATGCACTGAACCATCTTCCCTGAAAAAACATCAAAATTATTGGATTTTATAACCCATCTCTCCTTATGGAAAGAAAATAAAAACCTGTCCAAGACAGGTTAAATGTCTTTAACGGACAGATTTCTGTTATATCCCACCTTGGTCCTGGTTCTCTCCATGGCAAGAAGACCTTTATACAACACAACAGCATAAAATGATTTTGTGATACTTTAACATTTTCCCTTTAATCATACACATGTTAGCAGCCTGGAGGAAGATTTGGTTCCTTCACTCTGCCCAGCTACTCCATAACCATGGCTGCTGCTCAGGCCACCCTCAACACACATCACCAAGCACTGTGAGCCCTTTGCTTCTTCCCTGCTCTGCTTCTAAAACAAAGCTTTTAGACATCTGAGAACAGAGGAAAGAGAGAGACTAGCTCTAGACTATGAACTGAACGTTATGTATACATGTGCCAGAAGCAGAAAAGGGATAGCGAAGCATGAAGGTGTATCTTCGGTGCCTTGACTTGAGTGAATAGTCCCCCTGAAGTGGGGTGAAGTCAGTATTTTAGGTACATCATATCCACATGAAATGGAGTTTCAGCAGATTTTGAGGGTTAAGTATTTAGACCTGAACTGACAGTCAGTTAGTGCATGGTCGAGAAAGAGTGTGTGAAGGCATGGTGGGGAAAGAAAAATGCCTTCTATTATCTCCTGTGTGCAAATGGAGTCCCTGAGTGTGGAAAGCCAGAGCGGAACTGGTTGCATCAAATGGGAGGGAAAAAGAGGGGGACACAAACAGTGAAGCTGAAGGAAAGTATGCAGTTTACCTTAAAAAAGAGTGATTAAAGGAGTCCTGCTCTCCACAAGCTCCAACAGGTCTATGAGCTATTCCTGCCCTGTGAGATTTGACGTTTCCTCGCACTATTCCCCAGGCAGCACAGCTGTGGGCTGTTTGCCATCTGGGCCTCTTCCTTAAGCTACAGAGGAGGTTATTTAAGTAAGGGGCAGGAGGGGAAGGCAGGAAGAAACGTGATTTCCTTCATTCTAGGCAACCCTGACAACCCAGGCTGAGCCTGCCCTGGGATTAGGACACAACCTGCCAGCCCTACTGGTGTATCCTCACTGGGAGTGTATGACCCTCTGCACACGCATAGCCATCATCAGTGAGCAGAGAAACAGTGGTGCCATTGAGCAGCCCCGAGAGCACTGTTAGCTGCCTGACTCTTCCGTCCTCTCCTGTGAATGAATTATTGATGGCAATCATAGAGCTGAGGAACTTGCAGCTTGCCTTGTGCATGGAGGCACCAGCTGCAGCTTTCCTGGGACGTTACTGCTGGCACCGGACATCCTCCCATCCTCTCTACCTTGGGGGAGGGAGAAGGGGGGAGAAGAGGCACTTTCAGACCACTTGCCACTGTATTGCACTTACAGCTGAATTTTCCCTTGGGATTAGAAACTACAACCCCAGGCTTCCCAGGGACTTCAGCACATAGCCTTCAGTTCTCCCTCTTGTCCACTCCCACCTGCAGTGTACAGTGTCATCCCACATGGCAGAGAGATTGTCTGTCTCTGTTATTCATTGTGCCTGAAAGGAAAAGGGGGCTGAGAGTGAGTGTCATGTGGGGTGGTGCCATCCTGCCAACTTCTGGGCATGTGTATGGTCTTAGGAGGTGTAGTGGTATAAGAGAAATTGTGAACAGTGGTTGGTGAAGGACTTGGACAGCAGAGACCTCACTTCAGTGAACCCACATCTGAACCTTTAATATGATATAGAAAACCTGGCTCTCCTAGAGATCAGGAGAGGACAATGTGAACTTTCCTGCAGCCCAGGAAGCCACAGAAAACTGTTGCATGTAAAGTGGGGCTTGACTCTCTCTGCAAAGAGTGGAAATGTGTTTTATTTTTTTAATATTACACAACAGATCCAGGTTTTCCAATAGAAGACCTTATTTCTGTGGCTTAAAATGTGATATTCTGATAAAATTAACCCAAGAGACTGGAAATCTGTGGTAGCTTTAGACATGCATAGCTGTGTGATAGCTATACCACAAATCTTTGGCCATTGTAGCATCCCGTCACATCTTGTGCTCTTCCACCTTTAGCACTGCCCATAACAAGCTGTTGCTGAGGTTTTTGGTCTCAGAAATAACCAGTGACAGAGGAACCAGCCGCTGGTTTTTCCAGCATGGAGCAGTGTGTCCTTACTCCACTCCATTATGGTCTGGTATGATGGTGCACCATTATGCACTGGGGAAAAGGCATTCTTTCCAAAACCCAATGAACAATTTATAGAATAAGGAAAGAATACGGGAAGTTAATTTTTGTGATTCTTTTACAACAATCTAAAGTACAGACTAGGCCTAGCTAGCAATCTCCCTCCTTCATCTATTTCTTTGCTATTAGAAGGAAAAAAAAAAAAAGTTAACTAGGAATTGCAGAATAATAGGAACTACCGCCTAGAAATTTGCTCTCATTCAAGCCAAGATTACCAGTATAGTACCTAGCAAAAGACACAAAAATGCATAGAAAGTTATGTAAGGAGTCAGTTAAAATGCAGAACTCAAAGAATTAAAGAAGTCTTCCCAAACCACAGGATTAGTACCTAAAAAAATTAGTGCTTGCTTTAATCTGCAGGCTCTTGGTATATGTCTACCTCTTAAAAATGTTCAGGGCTGCTGTGCCTTAAATTGAGAGTTGACAGTGAAAAGTGATGGAAAAAAGGTGAAAATGTTGTCCAAGTCAGAAGTAGAGTTTCTAAATCAAGTTCCTGCTTACCTGCAGGGATTATGCCTCTTCTTGAGAGTTAAAATTATTTTCTGCCTGCTGGCTTTACAGGGAGGAGAATGTGTTGGTTGGACATGTGGAGATGGAGTTCTCAGGCTCAGTTCTTTCCCAGCAGAGGCAGGTATGTACTACACCCATTCCGTAATTAGTGCCTGCTCTGGGCCTCTTGTGGAGAAGGATTGCAGTTTGCCAGCATATTTGAAACAGCTCTCCCTGTCATTGTGAGTGCTCACATGAAAGCATTCTGGCTTGTTAAGACATCCAAAATCAAACTTGTGCCAGATAGAGGATCACCCCAGCTACAAATGAAAAATGCCTTAGATCAGAGAGTCCGTGCTCATGCTTAGGTAGGCTATAGCTCTCAACAGAATCACATCTCTCTGTTGTCCTTCTTGATTTTGCAGTAGAATGCATGCCAAAGATTTTATTATCAATCCAGAGGAGGATCTACGCTAAAGAAATTCCAAAACTGCATCAGGAAGCAGTATGCCTTTTTTCTACCCTCTCTTGTTATTTCCTCACATTAAGCAATTCATTGACTTTATTATTCTTGCTTCAGGCAAAGAAGCCTGGTAAATTTGAAGACTATTTTTATTATTAGTTAGGTAAGTTTACTTGCCAAGCATACTTTCCCAAGTTCTCAAAACATCCTACTCATCAGTTGCTAACAAAGGCCTATTCACATAAGGTGTACCAAATGGGTTTGAGGCATGGTTCTCGACCCACCAAGGATGAGAGCTCTCAAAGCCCCCTCTCTGTCTGTTCCTTTGGCATCCAAGGTCCATTTAGCAAGACACTTAGCAGAACACTTAAGTCTCAGAAAGGGAAGGCCTTGCATAGAGGAAGGCTTAAGTGGAATCGAGATGCCTCAAAACAAAATTGGAGTTCACAAGGTGCTTGTTCTTCAACAGTTGCCTCTGTTGTTTGGCAGAGCACTCCCAAGGTACCCCAAACTCTGCCCCTTCATGTGTCCAGATCTGATGCACAACAAGGAGTCCTTTCTGCACGCAGCCAGTAATTGTTCCTTCACTAATTTAATAGCTCCCCAAATAGGAAGCATGGGTATATCTCTATCTTCAGTCCAAGGAGGTTTATTGTCTATTTCTCATTTTCCCAGGGCATATCCCAAGTACTGAAATATGGAAGACAGGAAGATGTAGTCCTGCCTTCTGGGTGAAGCAAGATCCATGAGCTCAAAATAAGATTAAACCCAAGAATTTTATAAAAGAATAAGGATGAGTCTGTAAAGTTTAGGAAATGAGTCTTAAACAAGAGTTTTCAGAGTGAAGGACGAATTCAGCTGGAGTCCAAGTGCTGCTACCTCAGCTGTGGAGGTGGGTCTTTTACAAGGAGTGGTCCTCAATTTGTCTTCTAAGGCTCTGAACTTAAGCTGGGGCCCCAGAAGTGTTGCAGAGGCAGAGTACCTGCCAGGCGGCTGCAAGGCTCTGCTGGAAATTACCCTGGGGCAAGGAGTGGATGTGCAGAGGGGTGCCACAGACCCACACACTGACACCTCCACACTTCCCCAGGGAGGTAGCTGAATCCTCACAAGGTGGTGAAGACTCTCTTCCACTTTGCATGAGTATGGAAATGAAGCTGCCTGGAAACTTGACATCAGAGTGCTCTTGGTGCATGCCTGCTCTGTTATCTGGGGATAAAAGATCTGCTTTGCACTTCAGGAGTGCTGAAGGCATGTGGGAGTGCTCCCAGGGACTGCAGCACCGTGCTTATAAGGAGTCCAACCTAAAAGATCTTCATAAAAACAAGAGTAGTGAGGAGCACATAGCCTGACATGAGGGCAATAAGTTTTCACTAACTCTATGCTGTCACATAGATTTCTCCAACATACCACACAGAAATCCTGTACAACCCATATAATCTTGTAATGCCATGAACAGGACAGCCCCAGCCTTCGTGACTAGAGTGAATCCTTTTAATTAAATGTGACTGGAAGCAATTTTGCTGAGACTTCCTATGAAAAACAGTTAGAATTTTTGGTGTTTACTGGCCAAGGAAAATACAGTATGACTGTTCAGAAAGCATGGCCTGGGCAGTCCATCCCTTCTGCACCCTCCTCCCCATAACACAGACTGCGCCTTAAAGCCTACAATATATCCTTTTGTCTGAATATAATGCATGGGGCAATGTGAGATGGAGCTGGTGGAAGAGGTCATGAAGTTCCACTGCACTAGCATTTTGAAAGGGGATCCTATAAAAAAATGGCCCATGACATGGCTGCAGAGAAAGATCCTGCACTCTGTCAATGTCTTGGCATTGAGTTAGCAGGGAGTATGAGACTGGACACAAGCAGAGAGTGGGATTTTCTTGGCATTGGCCACAATGAGTGTGGTTGTCCAAGGAAAGTTTGTGGGGGAGTCTGAGGGGATAGAAGAAGACAGACATGTTAAAGGGAAGTGTGTTCCTACATAATGAGACATTGTACCACATGTTTAAAACAAAAAAAAGCACAGAGTGGTGAAAGGATTTCCCCAGCAATGGGGTTGAGCTGGACATAGTTTTGGCTTACCATTATGTGTCTTTGTAGGCACAGGGCTTTTACACTGGACCAGCCTTTGTGTTAAATCTAGCTGCAATGCCTGAGTCCCTGAAGCTGCCTCTCATCTGTGAATCAGCTTTGGTTTGTTTCTACCCATGCAGCTGCTATTTTTTATTTAGTCTAATTTTAGCATATGTACCAGCAGCTGCAAATGTAAATGGTCCCATTTGGTATCCAGTGTATCCAAATAGAGAAGTGGTCCATGTGAGGTATGTTGGGTTCCCCCTCTCTGCTTAACTTTAAAAATAGAGAACTAATAGACAGTTTCTGCAAAGTATGGTATTATGACAAATTGTATTACACAATTTTATGGGGGTTTTGGGGGTGGGGTTTTTTGGTGTTTTTTTTTTCTTTTTTTTTTTTTTCTGATGAATTGAAGACACAAATTGTGAAGTTCACAAATAAATATTTCCTCTCAGAACTCAGAAACAACGGACTTTGTCCCAGAGCTGCCACTCTAGATCTGGAGACTGAAGTTGACTGGGAGCACAGAAATGGGACTTAAAAGCAGACTTCCTGCAATGAGTGGTATTTTCACATAATGGTATGTTTGTTTCTTAGGAAAGGAAATGAACCAGTTTGGAGAAAAAAAGGATGATCAAAGAAAAATTCAGGTAGCAAGAGTAATCAATTGAAGCTTAATATTAAATTTATATCAGCAAGAACCAGTCTCCCAGTTTCAAGAGTGCTATTAGGAAAACCACTGAACTGTCTGGGGGAATTGATATATCAGTAGGATTTTAATATAGTTTTGATACATTTTGAGATATATATTTTCCCTGCGGGCTCTTCTGCTCCCCTCCCTCAGCTGCACCCAGCACCCATCTCCTCTGCAGCCCTGGCGCTCACCGCATATGGGAGGACCAGCATGAGTTTGGCTTCTGCCCACATCAGTATGTGGTTCATGGTGTATCAAGGTTTCACACTCACTGGTGGAGTGCTGCATCAAAACCAAGTCAAGAACATTGAGACAAGAAGCTTATGTCTATTCTTCAGTCACTGTACTTTCATCACAGGGGGAAAAAGCCCTTTTCTTCCCCTTTCTGACATAGCAGATTGGTCCTTTCCAGGTGTGATCTTTGTTGTTCTGTGCACACTATAAAAGTAATTCAGAGGTACATATCTTTTATGCTCAGCCAGACTCTGATGTTTCAGTTGTTGAACAAGGTCTGTGACTTCGGTTACTCTTTCCTATTTTTTCAACAGAACAAAATGAGCAATGTGGGCTCATAATATCAAGATTATGCAGCAAGAGGCCTAATGATCATTTATTTGGAGACATGTTTTGATGTCTTGGCTTCCCCCAAATATGCTTCCATTTTCTAGCCAGGGAGTAGGCAGTGTGAGATGGCTATGCAGATCTTCAGATCAGCCCTATCCTGCCCTGATAGTGTTCTCCTAAGTCTATTAAGGTCCCTTGTATAAAAAGAGAGAGCAAATTAGTTTCTGTTTATTTTTGTCTATGTGCCAGGAGACAGACTAGGTGGGTGGAAGTTTGAGAATAATAATTGTCAGAACATCAGTACAATAAAATTGTCTTATACCTTTTCTCCTTAGTCATTGTTGAAGTTTCATGTTGAGTATTTCAAACGAGCAACCCAGCTCTGATCTGCCAGACCACTGGGAGTCTTTGTTCATTAAACTTGCTGAATAAGAAGTGAAGACCTGTTACAGACATTAAGTATGGTCTATCATTGATCCTTGTGAGGATGAACACTGTGCCTGGAAAAGACTATGTCAGTGAGGGAAGCGATGCCAAAAATATTTATGCTGTAAGTAAATGGAGAATTCAGTACCCTTGCCATGAGCACAAGGTTGAACAATGTTGTGTTTGGCCATCACTTTTGGTACTCTTCATTGATTGCTTTTTTTTTTTTCAATCAGGAACATGCTACACACTCCAGCTAATTCTTGCAGCTAGTGCCAGGAGCAAACCAGATCAGCTTTGGTTGTCCTCAGACACTTAAACAGCAGGGTGAATTTTGCATTTAGTAGTTTTCCTTTTTGATTTAAGTTTCAGTGTCTTCACGTGGTTTGTCAATACCTGTCAGTACTGGAATCACCATACTGAAAATGGAGTAAGTACAGCTTTGAAAATCAGCATAGCAGAGTCAAGCTTTCAGATGTAAATTCTTCAGCTCTATCACCTTGTCTTGCACATCACACTACTTGTGCAATGAAACTAATAACCAGGCAAGGAATCCTACAACCCAAATAATTATAACACTAAGTGAGAAGAAGCAGTGCAGTTCCTTGACCCTGGAATGTGCACTGCCCTCTTCACTGTCATGGTCATGAAATTCTGACATAAATAAAAGTTGATATGAAACCTCCCCATCACAGCAGCCACAGGGCAGCCAGAGCTTATAACCTCTGTGCTACCAGAATGCTCAAAGGCAGCTGAGAAGCAGCAACATCTGCATACACTGCAGGTGGCAGACAGCTTCTGTGCCAGGGTGCCAAGGTGCTGCAGTGGAGATGGAGGAGCCTGTGGGGCATCTCTCTGCTGCCTCCTAATGTGAGTGCCCACCTGAGCTGCAGGCTTTCTGTGGGAGAGTTTCCTATAAAAAAAAAAAAAAGTGGGGTTTTTATCAGAATTTTCTTTTAAAAAGTCTCAGCCAATCAGAAACACAGAACACACTGCATACTACATCATTTAAAGGATGGGCAACAAATGGTTAATAATAACAGCTTGTTATTCAACCATAGGTCAACACTGCTTCCATGTGCTATCAGGCAAATACCTAAAAATAATTTTACCTGTCAAAATCAGATCACTAAAAAAATAAGGAATAGTACTCAAAATGACATTGTAAAATATTCATAAAAAGTAATTTTATTAATTCCACGCTAACATGATAACTGAGGCAAAGTTGACTCAATCTACTTTTCCAATGTAATGTGCTGTTTATATAATGGACTATTTTTCTTTACTGATGGAATATTTAAAAACTGGAAAAAGCAGAGAAAAAACAGTAAATGTCTTCAGAGATGGATATACTACTGTGTGTTCCTTCATAACCTTACTGAAGACAGGGACAGAAAAAAAAACATGGAAAAAAATCGGGATCAATAGTTCTTTGGGGTTTATAACCCTTTTATTAGATATGTAATTCTACTAGCCAAATTGCTAAGGAGTTTTTTTTAACCTTTGCTGAGGGGAGCAGCCCTTTGTTGAGGCTCCTGCTTCACCAATCATTAGTGCCATTCTGCCTGAGCATGATGCAGGTTTGGGAGAGGAGAACCTCTCTTCTTCACACTTCAGGCTTAGCTGGCTGGCAGGCTAGTGGTTCTGCAGCTCTCCTAGTCAAGCCAAAAGGCCCTAGAAGATGAACAGTGATAGAACTTGACAAAGCTCTTGTCTTCTCAGATTCCTCAACCCCTTCCTCATCTTTGCTGATGGAGCTCCCACATGGGTGAGATCTGCCTTGCCAGCACAGTGGTTTGTCCAGGGGCAACAGGGCTGGGGCTCAGTGCTTCATATTTCTTACAGGATACATCCTTCCTTTTTTGTACCACCCAGGAACTCTAATGGCAAAGTGTGCTCAGGGGTGCTGGCCTGGCTGGAGCCCTGTGGCTCACCCTCTGTTGCCCCACACCACACTACCCGCACAGCATCACAGTGAGGGCACCCTGGACTGCACTCAGTGCATTCAGCTGAGCCCTCCTTGCCTGTTCCTCCTCCATTTTAAATGGTGTTCATACCTCACAGTGGACCGTTATGATTCATGAGTGAACATCTCTGACATAATCTGCAAAGAAAAGGTGCTGCATGCTCTCAGTGCTGTTCATTTCTCAGAAAAAAGCTGCTTAAGAACACAGGGCTTGTGCCATGTACAGTAGACATCTCTGGCATAGCTTTTATTGAGGTTAATATAATATTCATAACACTGCTAAAGGACTGCTTGTTGGACAAAAGGATTTTGCTACTGGCATTTATCTATAGAAAAGTTTTTCTGTTTTATGCCCACATACTAGCATATAATTATAGTAATAAAGTCTAGTCCCTCGCTTGAAGTGACTGCTGCCAGTATTATGAAATCATGGCAATGGTTGTAAAAATAAAAGAGGTCATAACCCTTCCACACACACACCCCCACTCTGTAGCTGATATGAAATAGCTTTGGTGGGAAAATGCAGACCTTTAAACTTTCTCTACCAAACTCAATGCATTCTGTATTTAACTTATCCTCTAAAACAGTTTGTGTTATAGGAATTTGAAAACAGCATATAACCATGGAAAAAGTCTGGACTTAATTAGCTACTGAGTTGAGCTCAGTTTAAGCAAAATAACAACCATTTCTTTGTGCTAACTATTTTTAATTATATGCGTTACATGCATCAGCCTGTCCTTATGCCAAGGCTTTTCGAGAATCAACTTCTGCTTCACTGTTCTAGTTTTGGCAAAGAAAAGTATCAGGAAATGTCTCTATGAAGATGCTTTTTCATGTCTAGCAGGGCAAGAACATTTCTTTCTCAGGAAAAAAGCCAATTATCTTAGAATTGCTGTGACATCAAGCACAATGTTACAAGCTCCCAGGTGCCTCCTGGTAAAGCAGCATAGGGAGTGGGAGGAAAGGGAAAGACAGCGAGGAAAGACTGCTGCCCATATTCTTTGCAGACACTTTTCCAGACTTCTGCAGCAAATACCCCTTTTCCCCCATTAGCAATATAAATATTAGAAAAAATTTTTAGGGGACTAAGGCGCTAAGCCATGCAAGAAGAAACAGCAGAGTGGGCACAACCAAAGGCCCTGTATGTCACAGCAAACTGTAGAAGCCAGCACCCATGTGCAGCACTGGGACGGAGCAAGGCTGTCTCTGGCTGCCAAGTATCTCAGAATGGAAAGGTGCACATATGGCTTTTTTGTTCCTTTCTCTTCAGAATTCTTACACTGAGGCCCTGGTATCACAAAGTGTTGCAGCCACCCTGCTGAAAGAGGTTGAACTTTCTCAGGTGCTCACAGTGAATCTCAAAAAATCATGCCCTGCTTCTCAATATTACTTGAGCACCTGACTTTACTTTTTGGTCTCAAAAAATTGCAGCTTCAGATTTGACGAAAGATGACAGAATTGACGGTGTCATCAGAGAGTAAGAAGAAGAATTAAGAGGAATTAGAGATAAGCAAGTGCAATATGGCTGCATTTGACAGACTCTTCGTGTTCCCTCAGCTCTTCATAGTTTGAAGAGTGTCAGAGGCATACAGTGGAGACAGTTGAAAAGTACAATTCCCAGCATGGCCCTGAATGATCTGTCTTGTTTTGTTTTCTTAGCTGAGGCATTTGGAGCCAGTTGGAAAAGAAAAACAACAAAACTCTGTGTTGTTCACTCTTCTTTACTGCAAGTGGAAAGTGAAGAAGAATAAGGAACACAGAGGAAGAGGAAGGTAACAGTAATAACTTGCAAGTTGACAAAGTTAGAGAAGAAGTCAGGAAGAGTGATACAGGACATAGGTTTTCAGACAATGCTAAGAATTATGAAAAACTCACTTGAATGGAAAACTGGAGACTCTTTAGACATTCTCTTCTGCTCCCATGTTTCATTCAAGGAAACAAAAATTCAGAAAATGAGTCAAGCAGGGAACAAACAGGTTAAGCTTAGAGAGCAAAGCAATAAAGTAAAAAATATGACAGATTCTGCTCTTGTTTATCCTGAAGTAAATATTGAATTGTCCCATTGGGACAACTCTGAGTTTGCCTCAACACAACTGAAAGCAGAATGTGGCCCTTGCACAATATGTCCAGATGTTCCTTTTTTCTGTGATGAAAATGTGAGAGTTTCAAAGAGATCTCTCAGACTGATGAAATCCACAGCCTCCACCCTCTCCCCATGTAGCTCTGCTTAATTCAGCTGGTTACACCAGAGACAACTAGACTTTTGGCTCAATGAACATTTCTTTTCAATGTTTTACATTGTAAACCTACTATACAGATTTGTTGGTGCCTGCAGTTTAGCAAACTGAAGCCATCATGGTGCTTTCACAAAGAGGGCTGGTCCAAGGGAAACCTTTCTGTTGTCTAAGACAGCAACATTTTTCTTTGCTTCTTACCTTGTCTGCAGAGACTACCAGCAACCTGCAGAAGGAAATATTCCCCTTGTGTCTCTTGGATATCATATTGGCCACAGATAAACAGCAGGCAGAAAGGTAATTGTTCATTATTTGCTGCTGAACTGCCTGGTGCAGGTATATATCCTTCACCTCAGCCGTCTCTCACAGTTTCTCTGGCTCAATGATCTCACTTTGCATGGAGTCCCTGCACTTTGTAAAGAAGCCCAGAGATATAGAAGGGATCCATCATTTTACACTCCCATGCCAAATTCTGGCAGTGTCTAAGCAGGTGCTCAGACATGCTGGAGATCCAGAAAATCAAGGTAATTACTTAACAAGATGGATAGTTGGTTTGACTCACTGCTCTTTGTGGATGTGTTCATACTTATTACAGGAGCCAAATGCTCTAGTGGAACAGTGCACAGGATTTGGGGAGAATAAAGAGGAATGGGGATGGGTCAGCAGGAGAGATAAGTGTGTATAATCCTGCCATTTTCTTTTCCTAGAAACCCTCCACATTTCAAGGGTCAGGGGGTCATGGATAGGAAACAATGGTGCCTTGTCCTGCTTGGCAGTGCAGACAGCTGCCTTCTCTACCTTACAGTTAAAGGCCAGGGTCTGCCAGGCTCTGCCTGAGAGCAGCTGGACCTGCCTGTGATTCAAAACTTGTCCACTGTGGTGTGACTGTCCAGGGAGATGGCACAGGTGGAATGGTTGTGTCATATTTATAAACAGCCCTTACCTCCTTCCTCCAACAATATCCCACTGACCATCCCCAGCAGCAGTTAAACCATACCTGATGGACCAGTTGCAGTTTTGGCTGGGCAGCAGAGCTTCTGCTGTTCTTCTGTTGTCTTCAAAAGAATAATAATCCTGGGTGCCTTTTACTGCATGAGTTGAGCTGCAGAAAGAGAAGGGTTACTTGGTCATCATGACCAGGGTCTTGTCAACTTCCCTCTGTCTCCTACCTTCATTCAAATTACATGACTGCTGCCATCATGCTGGTAAAGTCCCCTTCGCTCTCTCGCCTCTTTTAGCTATGCAAATTTCTTCATACTTGGTCATCAGCTATTGCAGCTGTAGGGTCTGATCCTGTCATACCTCAGGTCCTTTATTGTCCTCAAATTGCCTTTGTATTGAAGAGGCAATACCATGACTGGTTGTTCTACTCCCAGGTTTGGTGAAGTGAAGACAAAATGCATGGAGGGGCTGTGGCTGTAAGGTTCATCCCTGCTCCCATAGAAGTGCACATTAATTCCAGTTCTCACAAGAAATATCTTCCACAAACGTGTAACCTCAGCAAGCCAGAGGGTTTTTTTAAACCAATTATAACTGATTAAAAGAAATAAAGCATGGTGGTCTGTCAGTGAAATAATTAGTCTTTCTTCTAATGCTGAAATACGGATTCTGTCAGTTTCTCTAGTGGCTGCTTTCCTGAAGCACCACAATGTCCTCTCCTGTGGTGCAGAGAGTGTCCCTTTGGTTCACCACAGTGGGCCTGGGCTATGGCATGATTGCTTTGCCATCTACAAACTGGGTACCTGGAAGGAGTGGGGCAGGAAGCAGGCTCCCCACAGGATTTTCCCCTCCTGCACCAGACCCTGCCAGGAAAGAGAGGCATCACTGGGCCACTGGGATCAGGGAGAGGGGCTTTTGGCCTTGGCTAGTGTCACAATTCATATTTCATGCATGTCGCTTCCTCAGTGAGAACCTCCTTGCAGCTGATGAGCTTAGTCACAATAAACTGGACATCAAACTGTGGGCTGGTAATCAGTGTTTCTGTATTCAGGATCTCTGATTAACCCCACACCCTCCCAGGACAGTGGCCTTACAGCAATGCAACATAGCCCTTGCAAACCTGATGCCATCTAGGACTGCTGCTCTTTACCCTTTACCCTTTGGGGTAAATTCACTTACATCAACACCTATGTGACCACACTTGAACTCCTGTGCAGAACCAAAGATCCTCAGGACAGACACACTTTCTGGTTGTGTACTTGCACAGGGTCCACCACAACAGAATCGATTCTACAGACATTTCCCTCACGCTTGAGCACACTAACCAAGAGAGCTCCTTGTCAAGCACACAGGCACCTGAAATAAATCCTCTGTGCCATTGCTAACCCACTTTTTAACTGCCTAATTAGAGCATAGCAGCAGCAAAGTAAGAATTGTTTAATACCTTTGCCCAGAGAAATATCCAGATACCCATGGAGAAAGAAGTCGCCCTTGGGCACAGACTTTAGATACAGAACAATGAGACACAGGAGGGGGGACAACACATGACATTGCCTCTGGCCAAAATCTAATTCTCAGGGAGATGTTTAGCAAAACAACAACCATCACCACCACAGAGCTCTCTGGGTTGTCACACAAGAAGATTACACTGATTAGCCTTGAAGTTAAAATCTTGAAAAAAATTGTTTGGATCAATTCTTGCTAGCAACTGAGACACTCATACTGCCCTATATGGTAAAAATGCAGCTCATTCAGTGGGAAAATGTGGATTTTATTTTCTTCAGTTACAGCAGTTAATCCTGTCAGTTCATTTTAATAATGTTTTTTATAAACCCACTCTGATACAGATGTGTTATGTTATTGTGTTCTTTTCGGGGATGCTGTGCATTTAGTCCACGTTTACAACACATTATTGAAGCTCACAGAAAAAGAAGGGATTCAAAAGCTATGGTCCAATGATTATTTCTAACATTTTCCAGCATCTTTTTCAAAATGCCTAAATTTGCTTTATCTTTACAGGATAAGGCTTGTCTGCATACCAGGTTTGAAAAAAGATAAAAGATCCTGGCTTGACCTGAGAATGACCTTTCTGTACACAAGCTCCGTTATTGTAGAGGAACTGAAAGTAGCAGTGCTTAGCAAAACCAAACCAAACAAGCCTCGAGAAGCAGGCGGAGGGGCTGGAGCTGCAGAGAGGTGAAGCTCAGAGCACCAGTCTCTGCCTCTGTGCACTGCCCGTGCCCGGGTGCCTGGGAGACAAACCTTTGTGCAGACCTTCGGGGCATTTTTCAGCAGCGAACCCCAACAGGCCATGTTCCTCCCCAAACCGGGAAAAGTTCATGTCTAAAAGCAGATCCAAACAACCATGGTGTTTGCTTACATCTACTGTTCTGAAGAAGAGTCTGAGAGGGGGTTGTGGTGGGTTTTTTGTTTTGCTTTGTTTTTTTGTTTGTTTGTTTGGTGGGTTTTTGTTGTTGTTTGTTTATTTTGGGGGGGTTTTTTTGGTTTTGTGTATGTGTGTGTGTGTGTGCGCGCACGTGTGGGTTTTTTTGTGTGTGGTTTTTTTGTGTTTTTTTTTTTTTTAAAGTCAAATTTGCTGTAAGCCTCCTTGATTTCATCATCCTGAGCAGAGCAGGCTTCAAAAGGCAGGCAGGTTCAAAGCAGGCTGCAACTGCTGAGAGATTGCTGAGGAATTTGGACTTGCAATTACTTGCAGGGATTTGTATAATTACTCATCCTTTCAATCTGAGACATTTTATACCCATGCAACTCTTAATTACAAAAGCTGCATCAAATTTGTGATAACCTGTAGATGTTTTTTAATGGGTACTGTTATATGATATGAGAATTTTTCACACGAACAGAATATACTTCTGGCTTCCTGGCCTGCTGCCCACATTTGAACTACTGGTTCTTTGACTTCTCTGGGGGAGGTTGCTGACCATGCCCCTCCTCTGCAGATCCCTGCTGTGCTCTGCACATCTCTGCTTAGAAGAACAAATTGGGAAGTGATATTTCCTTTAAGATAATTTTTTCTTCCAACTGAAAAACAAACCACTTTTTAAAGAACTGCTTTTGTCAAAAACTGGTCAGTATTTTGCTGGAAAAATCAGAAAAGCAAGTCTCTGTATAAGAGCTTGAAGGTAAGGGAGTCAGAGCATATGTAGGTGCTCTGCAGTCAGGGTTGACCTTGAGATGAGATTCACCTCCCTTCTCCAGTGCTGTGAGCCTACTGACAAAACTGGATGACGGGCACACAGACCTGGAAATGTTTCACAGCACTGTCCCTGCCCTCCTCAACCTACCACCCCACAGGGCCAGCTTGCCCAGAGGGACTGAGACATGCCCTACATCTGAGAGAGAGCCCAAGAGGACATTTTGCTCCAGGGCAGCCCAGGGCCACCCTTTCCCACAGGTGTGCAAGTAGTCAGACAGTATCTGATTTTTATGCAGTTGTTCACAAGTGATGTGATCAGGATTGTGCCAGAGAAGTCCTGTTCCTACTGCTGGTTGTATAAAAGTTCCTATGCCAAAACCAGTTTTCTTTACAGCTTCCTTTCCTAGTGCTGGCTTATCTCTGGCCTCGCAAAGTACCTACAGATTAAGAATGAAGAAGCCAAGAGGAAAAATCTGAGCCTGTCCCAAGAGGGAGCTTACAAAAGCTGTAACTCAGCTTGTGCTCTGCAGGAGCAGTGTAGCCTTGCTTTGTCAAAAACAGTGCAGTTGCTCAAGTCACTGAGTTATTTACATGCTGCATCAATATATGTGCTTCCTGAATGAACTATATTTTACTTTTATCAACCATCTGTTTTTCAGACTTGACATTTGTGGTTTCAGTTCTGCTGCTAAAATACACCTTGCACTCAAGAAAATGTTTCCTGTTATGGTTCCTGCCCGATGACTTACAGAAACTGTGACAGATCAGACAGCAGTGGAAGCTGTGGCCACATTCTCCTGCAGCTGCTCAACAGCAGAAGAGCAGATGCAGCTGGCTGCTGAGAGGTGGTACACAGGACAAAAATACCACTGTCCTGACCCCTCTGCTGCGAGCGAGCATGACGAGAGCCTCTGTGGTAGAGGAGTGAGGCCTGTCTCTGTAAGATTGATAAAAGCATCTCCCTTGTCTTCAGGATAATTCACCTCACCTGCTCTGCAAGCAGACCCACCCTCCTGCATTCAGCAGCAGGACCAGTGGGAGCACATCTGCCAGGATGTGAATGTCCTGGGATGTCCTCCAGTGCCTCAGCCCCAGAATGTTCCCTTGCTGTGCCCTGACCTAGCAGCACCCTCTCTGGAGCCATCCTGCCCCAGAACACAGCACCCTGCCCTGGTCCCATTCCCTCATCCACCTCCCTGCATCACCTGAGCAAACCCAGCTTCTCCCAAGGCAGGGACTGCAGCTTTTAGGAAGCAATGGGATATCCTGTAGGAGGAAGACATCTGGGTAGATGCAGACAGAAGCCTCTTGAAAACACAGGGACATTTCCCTTCATCTAAATAAATAATCAAGCTGATTTCACAGTCGAAGGCAGTTTCATACTATAAATTGGCCTGCAATGAGGTTGTCTCATGAGGTTCAGGCTCTGTGTAAATTGTGGGTGATTTCACACTTGCATCACCTTTAGTTCCTGATAATATTTAGATCGTGCAAAATTTCATAAATCGCTACAGAACAAACAGTGTTGCTCATAAGGTGCTATTTACAAACCAGGGAAGGAAAAGTCTAAGAAGTCAGTGTGCCTGGCAGCAGGGCCACCAGTGGGTAAGTTGTGAACCAAAAGCCCTCAAAAAGGTGCTTCAGATGGGACTGAGGCACATATAAGCACGCTACTACAATACCAGTGGGAGCAAACTTACTCAGACCAACACTTTAATGGTTTATTAAGGCCAAGTGAGTAATGTGGAAATAACCATCAATAATTTAACCAGTAATTCCCTGAAACACCAAGGGTTTTAAATTATTAAAACAATGTAATTTGACTAATTTATAACTTGATCTATAAGGTGAAAAAATTATTACTCAATTTGAATGACAAATCATGGATATTATATTTGACTATAGTTAAACAGAACACAAATGTGCTGCTTGTTTCTTAGTTGTATTTATGCCCAGCGCCAAAGCTTTTCTTCTGTGGACATGTTCCTGGCTATTAAACACACTTGCCTACCCTGCATACCTCAGTACCTGTACATGCCATCCCTGCATGGCTCACTATCTCCTGCTGCCATACACTGAAAGCTCTTGAACCAGGCTAAATGGTGATGATTCTTATGCTTCTCTTTCCCTCCATATTGTATTGATCTATGTTTATGCTAGTCTTGGTATTAGCCATTAGACACCATTAAGAGGTGTGAGCACAGATGTGCGGTCATTCTAGAGTCTGTTTATCCTGAATAAAACATTTGAGTTTATCTTTCACAGCCTGCTCTGATACTTCTGGGAAGGCAGGGTTCTGGGTGCAGGCAGGTACTACCAGGGTGGTCAACAGCATACTGGATTACCATCTTCTCTTACAGCTGTTTTTCCTGGACCATTGGGCATCTAATTGCAACTAGAAGACTGAAGAAATCTGCTTTGAGTTCACTGTAATTACTTTGTTTGGACTGTATTGTATGGCTATGTTTTAATCTTGTCAAGCACAAACTGCTTGCAATTGATACAGAAAGAAGGGAAGGAGAAGAATATGAAAAGGATGAAAAATGCTATGGTAAAGTTACTGAAACACCAACTAAGTTTTTGGATATGTGAAGAATATCCAGTATGAAGAAGCATTCATCTCTTCATATGAGTTTCAGAAGTTTTTCCAAGACAAACAATAATAGTCAAAACAATTATTAATCAACATAGTCAAGCTATTTCCTTCTTATTCATTTGTAAAGGGAGACAAAGCTGTTCACATAGCATTCCGTGAAAAACAGAGGGCAAGAATATGTTGAAAAGGCAGCACTTTCATGATATTCACCAGGTTTGCTCTTGAACAGACAGTATTCTTTATAAAGCAGCAAAGTGAGCAACAAAGGAATCTACAAACTGTAACAGACTCTTGCAAAAGACCTGACACTTTATCTTAATATACATCTGCAATTACAAAAGTTGTGAGAAAGCTGCAAAATTAACCACAACCCTGGAGGACTTGGTTCTGCACATTTAACTGAGGGGAGCTGACAAAAACCCCTTTATACAAATCTCAGAAAGCACTGAAAATTGAAAAACAGGCTTGTACGTTCTTTGTCTATCCAAGCAATTTCCGAGAAAGATTTCAAGTTTTACAGTTAGCTTTTGTACTGTAAAAAAAGAAAGATAGTAACCTTTACAGTGAAAGACAGCTCTGTGAAAGCACAGTACTGTGAGAAAATGTATTACATATTGCATCATGAGGTGGATTAATTAATTAAACAATATTAGTTTCTGTTGACAACAAGTATTCTTACTTTACCAAATCAAATTATAGACAGTTTCACAATCAGAACAACATGTTTTTCATCAGGGAAAAAAAGAAGGTAATTATACTTTAATATCATGGCCTCAGTTCTCAGGTTGTATTAAACTGCATTCTGTGAGAGATTTGTGGCATGGATTTTACCTTGGTCTACCATCAGCTAGGACTTCCTCTGCATTCAGAAAATTAGTGTTTCTCCATGTTACTAGAAAAAAACAGCTGCATCTGAGCTGCGAATTAGGTACTTCATCTGCATCAGCATAATTTGTTGGATAAATAATGTGGTCTGGCAGCTAGGGGAAGGCCTGGGAGAAATGTCTCCTGGGTAATGTGCCTGTCTTTGCTACCAGGGTACTTTATGAACACTCAGCAATCCCATAACCTTCCTATGCCTCCGCTTTATGAGTAAGGACAACTGTAACTTCAGCTTTGTAAGGCGTTTGAGGCATAATGGGTAAAACATGTACCTTTATCCTATAGATTATTATTGTGGTTTTTTTTTAAAGAAAAAAAGGAAAAAAGGTTGCAACATATGCAGGAAGGAAACTTTCTAAATAAAAAGTTTAGTAGGTTTAGTAGCTCTGAATCACATAGCAAAGGAGGTTTTGCATAGTAACAGAAAAGTAGAGCTGGAAAGCTCTACACTCCCTTATAATTATTTGGACATAAAGCCATATCAAGCATAATCACAGCATCTCAGACACTATTTGTACATGTACAGTGACATAGGGATAAGGAAAACATGGTTGCCACTATGAGCCTAAGCAATTGTAGCAACTACCTCTGCAGTTAGAAAATTTCTCCTCCTACCTAACCATTCAGACCTTTAGTTAACTTAATTACATCTTATCCCACTCTTACTGAATTTGGCAAGAAATTTGTTCCTGTCTTTTTTTCCAGGTGTAACTTGTATGTCCCTTTTTAGTCCTTTTCTTTGAGTCAGAATAAATCCAACTCCTCACAAGCTGCATTTTCTCTTGTTGCCATCTCTGAACTTCTTTGGGCTTTCTTGTCCAAAGTCTGTAACTCTAAGTTCTGAGTCCATGTGTAGAGAACTCCATCTAGTTGAGAAGCCTTACTTAAGCAAATACAGCAGAATTATTTCCCATAATTTTCACATGGTCATTCTAATAATATGTAATGGCCTAACCTTTGCCATTTTTACCACAGCCTTTTACTGTTGGCTCCATCACAACCCTGATGTCCTACAACAGAACCACTGACTACCCATTTTGCATTGTACACTGACCCGTTTCACAGTGTATCACATCTGTCTTTATTAAATGTCATTTGCTCAATTTTAGTCTTGTTTCCAGTGTAGAAAGGCCATCTTTTTATATAATTTTTTTATCCTGTCCTCCAAAAACCAGGCAATCTTTTTCAGCCAATTTTGTGGGTGCATCTTTTATTTTGTTATCAAAATTATGACTGAAAATACTGTATATAGAGAGTACTTGAGTACAGACCACTGTAGGCATCAACAATTAGGTCAAATTATTGATGACATTTCTCTGAATACAAGTTTTTGGCTGATTATGAATCAAGTGTTATGCACTTCATATGTCCTTAATTTATTCATCATGAGAAAGAAAGTTATGTTGGCATGAGAAAGAGAACACAGAATAAACTTCTTCAAATGTAGAGGAAGACCTATTGCTGTGTTAAAAATACAGACTACTTTCATTCTATTTTCATCATATTTTAATCTTAAAGAAACACTGAAGTAAACAGAGTTAAAATAATCCATTACTGTTTGTATACGTAATCACAAATCTCTCATACTGTAAATGACCAGCACTTCTGTAGCCACTGAATGTAAAAGTTAACTTTCATGAGTGTAATTGTGTTTCAATAAATTTTAAATACAATATGCCCCCAGCTGTGGATGCCTTATCGCTCCTGCTGGGTGCACTTTGCTTTACAGAGCCACGGTGATAGAGCATGGCAGTGTTAGAGCTGGAGACAGCTGCTGGCACCAGAGCACGTGCTCTACCAACTAATCTGGTTCACCCTCACGAGTGCAGGAGTTATTGTCTGTTTAAACAGAGGAACTTCCATTGGTGGCAGAGGCTTGTGCAGAGGCAGTCAGTTTGTTAGTATAGTCCTTCCCCCCGGTAGTGTGTTTTGTGCCTACATGCAGCTGCCCTAAAATATATCTAAAACTGTCTGCTTGCCTTTCTACTTTAGACATTGTGCAAAACTATCTAAATCAGAATCTGACTTCTGTTTTGCATTGATTTAATAACTGGTGGAGGCACTGGAGAATCAGGATCTCCTCCAAAAATATGCTGTCTGACAGCAGTGCTGATGCTGCAACATTAATGTTGTAGGTACAGAACAGTTTATAACATCCAAAGTGAAATCATCACATTTTCATGTGGAGCTGGTAGTGCTAGACAAGTGGATATTCATCTCCCCCAACCCTTCCCTGGTAACAGAGAAAGATACACCTAGAGAAAACCATGGAGCAGGCTGGTTTTGGATACCACATTAAGGCTTAATGCTGCTCTGCCTCTGCTGAAGACCTTCCGAATATTGCAGCTGAGTCAATAACGTCTTTGCAAATTGGCTTATTCTTTTGCAGGCAGTCGCCCAAGCCAGTGCCTGTAGTAATCTCTCAGCCCATGGAACCTGGTTTCTGCAGGCTGCTCACTCTTAGCCACAAGGTAAACTGCAGCTAGCTCTGTGTCTGCACAAAAGTGGGCACCCTGCTGCAGATGTGCTAGAAATTCCCCTTGGAAGGACAACTCTGGGGCAGAGGAGTGGCTGTTTTTCACAGCTGTCTTGTAGAACTGCTGAAATCCATATGGGCCGTAGCCTGAGCCTCCCCACACCACAGCGGTCTTCTATGCTGAAGCAGGACATGAATGTGGTCTGCTCTCAAAGACCTCCTCTGCTCTGTGGGTCGTTTACCTCAGATGCTGCTGCAGATTAAGGGTCTCAGAAGGACGGGGGGGAACAGCAACAGTGTTTTCAAGTGGTTTCCTAGTGGCAGATGTGCAAAACCTCCCTTTCATACAAGCGCATCTCGCATGCAAGCCAGCCAGATGACTAGGGAAGTGCCAATCAGTAGGTGCAAACATTTTGCCCTGTGTGAAACTCAGCATTAAACTGCTCCAAAAGCCATCTCTTGCCACTGTTTTCTCCTTTAGCCCTATTGCTGCAATGAGCACCCCGTGCCTTTCCCTGGCTTTTAGACGGCCTCCATATAGCAGTTATGCCTGTAGCCCACAAATAATTTCAGTCACTGAGAGGCACCTCCAACAGCTGACAGGTCAATATGCCCTGGACACAGTATATGATAAGAATAACAAGCTTTTTGTTCTGCTACTTGCAAACTCACTCTCAGATGTTTTTGTTATTATAGCTGTTTAATCAAGGTAGAGAAAAATAAAAGCACTTTGCCATCAATCACAAAAAGTGTAGCATAGACATTTTAAACCAATTTTTCTGTCATTGCTGGAGATAGTTGATGCTTTGAAAATGTTGAGATGTCCCTGGCAGGCAGAGAAAGCAGGTGATCTCCCAGGCTTCTTCCAGACTCATGGTTCTTCCATTCTGTGAATAACAAAGTAACTTCCTAAAGGCAGTTGTGGTGAGCACACTTATATATGTGGTTAATTCATGAGACTTCCCATTAAAAATGAAGCAGAACATTGCTATGGGGAGAATATTGTTCTTATTACCAACAACTCTCCAGAGATCTGTGGGGTGCAGGATTATGCTTCTTTTAAAAAACAATATATAACTATATTATTTCTCTAATACTATGTGACTAAAAAAGATTTCATTTAACTCCTCCTGCTCATCTTCTTTCACCTGCTGTATTACTGTTGTGGTTTGTTTAGAGAGGATTACTTATCTCCCCTTACCTCCTACATAAAACTATCTTTTCTCTTTACTGCTATAACACTTCTTTTTTCTTTATTTTTTTTCCCCCCAGAGGAACATTTATATTACAATTGATATATTATCCAGTATCTAAACCAAAGGCTGAACTTTGGCAACACATCTGCACAGATATTTCAGCACGCTCCGGATTGCTTGTACATGTCCATACTGAAATGCATAGTTTAAGTTGCTCTGTGTTAAAACACTGCACAATTTCCTCTATCCCTAAAGAGAATCAAAAATATTTAAGGAGACAAAACATAGCTGTTGCCCTTTTTATCTGCTCACACTTGAGAAGGTGGTAGCATAAAAAGGAGACATAAGATAAAAAGTAGGAAAATTGAGAATGCCAAATTCTCTTCTGCTTTAACCTTGCACAGACTTTTCCAGGTGAGGAAGGCAGAGGCATAAGAGATATATTCAGTGAATAGTTTGGCCAATCTCTTTTGGGTTTGGATATCTGGAAATGCAAGACCACTATGTTGCTATGGAAAACACAGTGGCAACTCTAACCTTATGACACTTACCTGACATGAGTAGGATAGACACATGTCTGGAGTAGGAGCCCGATAATTTGCTTCCCTGAAACAGGAGTTTTCTTTAAACCACTTATATGCTCTGACATGGTGTCAGATTATATCAGAGCATTTTCCATAAATGAATTTTGCATATGTGAGAGATGCTGTGCATGACAGGCTCAAGGCTGAAATATTTGAATTACTTAAAGATTTAATTTATGGGTTGCTTACATATATAAACTTCAATTCTTTTGGCTTTCCCTGGATAATCTAGTGTGTCTCCTACTTTTCCCCACGACTAATTGGCTGCATCCTGACTATATAGAGAAGGTCCGTATTCTGTGCAGTTGTCCACAAGGACATTATCAACAAAGAAAGTTCTCCTGTTTGGTTTTCACCACTGTTGCTCAACACAAAGATGCTTTAAATTCATAGTCATGCCATTTTTTGAAAACTGTTGTTAGAAAACCTAAAAATAAAAAAGTATTATCTTTCATCTAGGAGCTGATCTCAATCCCCCTTCAGACAGTGGAAAAATTTCTGTTAGCAAAAGTGGAGGCTTTTCTTCATCTCTGATTTCTGTCTGTATACCAGGACTCCCCTTTTCTGCTGATTTCTGCTAAAGATAATGAGGGATTCCTCTGAGTTTCACTCAGTGAGATTTTAAACATTCCTTGTAACTGAGACATGACTATTAGTTACAAGTTTCTCTAAGAAAATTGGGAAAAAACATTACCTGAACAAAATCATTCATGGCATATAATAATGTATTTAAAACAACTACACATCATAAAGTTAGAAGTAGACATTGATGATGCTCAAAGCTGTCAGGCAATTTACAATGGACTCCAGGAATAATGATAACTGTGCAGGTCAAAAATCAACTGTATTGAAAAAGTATGCTCATAGGTAAAATTTCTCAGATTTATGTAGATCAGTCCTTGTGAAAAGCGATGAGCCCAACTCAGGAATAGTTAGTAAAAGAACAAAGTGGTGTAAACCATAACAGAAGCAATTGCTCTTTGAATCTGCATGTGGGGATGCCTGGTGAGCAATGTCCTACAAACATGGGCACACTACTGCAGAGAGGGGATGGACCAGGCCCAGAGGCTCCCAGCTGCTGCAAAACTTGGCATAGACATTTTGGGAAATCCCAGTTAACTGCCTGTTTCTGCAGCATGAAGACCTGCTCTGCTTCACCCCTTGTGAGGGACAAAACAGGTGCCAGTTTAATGCCATGATGGGAGATAAACTGCCAACAAGCCAGAAAAGCACTGCACTGGAAACATGCTGGAAGCAGAACTTCAGGTTAGATCTAAATATGAACAGATCAATCCATTAAACAAAGATCCTCAAACTAGACCCCAAATAGTGCTGACGAGCTTCAAAGTTGCATACACTGGTTTCAGGTGCCTATTTGCAAGAAAATGATTTAAAAAAATCCCTGTCTAACCTGTTGAGGCACTTGAAATACCAAAAGCACTTACAGATTCTGGTGAAAATATCCTTAGGCAACAGTAGCTGTGCTATCTTGCATGCCCTATAGCACCTCTCTCCTGACTGGTGTGACTATCTAGGTACATATCTCCTTGCCTGTGGCACTTCAGAATTCAGAAATTAAGTGCCCCTCTGCCTAAACTCCCTGAAGAGCATGATTTTTCATGCATACCAGAACACACCTAAAACAAACTGAGAGACTACATCTATTCTAGGGATGAAAATGGTTTCTCCAGCCCTCAAGGCAGCTGGCATGGAACATCGTGCATGCATTCATATGGCTTCACCCCACTCACCTCAAGCTGTTCCCTAGGAAAGTGGCCGGCACTGGCTAACTCCAGGCTGTTTCATCACCTCTCCTGCTGCAATCTGGGCTTCAAGAGCCAAGACCTTGCCAGGGCTCTGCTAATTGAGTCTCTCAGGTCTATGTCTGGCCCTGCTTAGCCTATTAGTACAGATCCCCTCTCCTGAACAACTCACATGTTAGGATGCTTCTGGCTTCACTCCAGATCGTGGGTTAGGGCATTTGCCTGGAAGTACCCTGTAGGTGTGTGGAGAAATAAAATATCATTTCAGATCCTGTTTCCCTGATCTCAAATATAAGCAGAATAAAGAAAAGGTCAGATTATTCACTTTTTTTTAATTATTTTTATTTTTGCAGTGTAGATGAAAATGCAGAGAGGACAGCACTTACAGCAGGTGAACTGCAGTTCCCTCTCCCGCTTCCCCAAGGCTGCCACTCTTGCTTGGAGATAACTTAATCTGTAAATATTGTTTTCGTTTTACTTTTCTGGTCACAGACAGATTAGAACTACAGGAATAAGTGAAATAGACTGTGCTCATTCCCCACATGATGGAGTGAGGGTTCTTAAAGGTAACGCAACACTCTTGAAGGCACCTCTGTTTCCTAAGCTCAGGAAAGAAGTATAAAATGGGATCCTCTTTAGAAAGGATTTTGATTTACTAATGTGTTCTGAGGATGGAGGCCTCCTGTGGAAGTCTCTGCCCTTCACATCATGTCCGGGAAGACCCATGAGCAACTGTGAACCCTGTAGATACTGGCTGCTCCTTGGACTTTTTGAAGGACTAACTTCTTGAGGATCCAGCCTTAGCGATCAGGAGCAGTTTATAGTAATGGCTTTCAGTGCTGCTATGTTTCACACTGCTCTAAGTAGTGATTATGACAAAGAAAACTTGCCAGACCTCCTTCAACAACATTCTGGATTAATGAATAACCTTGTTCTGGGCAGAGATATGGAAATATACTCTTGTGAGCTTTGCTCCCAGCCATTTGAATTGAGGTGCAACATCAGCAACATTTCAGCTGAGGTGGGTGAAGAAAAGGGTGCAAGGATCAGAAAACAAGAGGATAGGAAAAAGAAGTAGAGACAGTAACTTCCTCATGACTAGAAATAATTGGTAATGAAATGAGAAGTGCGCTTGAAGATGGCTTCCTTTGTGGGAGCAGGGCAGGCAAAAGCAAGAAAAGAGGAGTCAGAGCCAAGCAGGCTTGCACATTTGTGAAGTAAAAGCTTCTCTATGAAAATACAATTTTACTATTTAATGGCATTTTCTGCAGCTAGAGCATGCCACCCTTTGACTTTTGTGAATGAAATCTCACTCCTGGCTTGCAGTAAGAGTAGAGAGGCAACACAGCAATTCCTAAAGGATGGAGTTAACCACCGTTAACCACCTGACTGAAAGAGAGGGAGAGAGCAAAAAAAAACCTTATGTTCTCAGGACAGAATGAGAGAGCAAGTCATCAGACAAATGGCAAACATGGTGCAAAGCTTATGTATCTGTGTTTTAAGATCCTGACTAGGAAATCAGGTTAAAAGGCAGATGGAAAGGAAATTCTGAGGTAGAAAAAGATTAAAAGCAGAAGAGGTAGAAGAAAGGAGAGAACCTAGAAACAGGAAAGGGGGCAAACATGAGTGACACACCTGGAAAATTCACAGCACTCTTGCTGGACACTCAGCAGAGCAAGACCACCAGCAAGACAGGATGGGGCTGAAGATGAAGAAGGGAAATCTGTTAGTAGTGAGCACAGCAAAATGGCTGAGCATGGAGATCCTGGGGAGAGAGGAGAGGCCAATGCTCTCATATGCACAAGAATGCCGCACCAACGGGTGCAGAGATGAAACGCGCTCCTGCATGTGTGTGTGCCTGTGAATTAAGCTCCAGCAGCCACCTCTCTGTGCCAGCCCCATTTATTCTTTGCTTCAAGAAAAAGTGAGTTGCGCAAGGCCAGTGGTGCTGATCTCCATATAAGGGCCTGGGAAGGAGCCTGTGCTGGCAACTGGGGCTGTGGGGCTGCCGACAGGCACAGGTGCCCTGCTGGTGGGCATGGCACGAGGGTGGCCGCCCCTCCTCCCTGGGCTTAGCAGTTAAAGCAGGAAAGACTGCTGAGTCTGAGACCAGAACTGAAAGGAGAGTAGGTTGCCAAACCAAGCACTGAAGTTGTTAGGGAAAAAAAAAAATGTCAGCAGTTCTTAAACAAATATCTTTCATAAACACAATGCCGCTGAACTGCATCTCTGTGAGCATGCCTGTGTGTTGCTGACATTAGCTCATATGTCTGCCTTTCAAAGATCCAGGGAGATGTGTGCTACATGGGCCTGAACTTGAAAGACGGCAATAGCTCTTATCCTGGGGTTGGCATCTCTGGTAGGTACCATGTCCTCCACAGCATCAGACTGCTGCCAGGGACTGTTCTCACCAGAGCAAGAGCCACGCGTTTCAAGGGACAAACCCCACCCTCTTACGAGCCAAGTTCCTGTGGCCAGTGAGTGATATGGAGTCATTAAGAGTATTCACAAGTGACTAGTTATTCAGAACCCTAAATCACAAAACAGGGCCTAAAACTTTTAGGCCATAAATTGCTGTAGTGCTTCTAGAATAGACTGCATTACTTCTGTTGCATACAGAGTACCTTAATCCCTGACAATTTATATACCCTCAAATGAACACTTCTAAGGATACAGGTAGGAAAATAGCTTCTGATCTGAGATGAGTCTTGGAGCACATAGTCACCCGACTTAAAACTGAAACTACTCCAAAAATTATCCCCCTTTATTAGCCAGCTCTATGCTTCATTGATATGTCACATTATGTGTTAAAATGGAATGTAGTTAAGATGGTTAACGGGAGTGATCTTTTTTCTTCCATGCTTCTGGATATTTCACCAACACAATCAGGTTATCCCTGCTTGCCAGTCACCAAGTTCTCTGCCCTGTGTGCTGCTGAGCCTCATTTCACCCTGCCTCGTCCACAGCCACACACTCTAATTCGATCACATCGCATCAGTGCTAGCACAGGTCAGCTGAGCTACCGGCGGCTCCACATAACACAGCTCCCTGCAGTGTATTTTGGAGAGGCAGTGCTGTGCCGGCACACCGGGACCTTTGCCAAGGCAGGAGATCTGAGAGCGTTGCCCAAGAGCTGTGGGTTCTTCTGGTGAAATAAAGCTTTTCCTGGAGGTCTTTATTGCACAACCCGCAATGATTAAGGCTTCCATGTTCTCAAAAGGAAATGAATATTTTGCAGGCTACGTAAGGAAGAATTTAGAAACTTAGGAGGGTAGGAGGGAAAGAGTATGCAAACATGAAATTGGGTAAAAGATGAAATGCACCCAAAATTACTTCAAATGCTGGAGAATAAGAGAGGTGAAATGGTTCCAAAAACCAGCAAATTCACTGCAAATATTAGTAGCAGGAAGAAACAATTTTTGAATTTTGGCTGGATGCACCAATCACCTTTGTTTAGAAAACAGAAGGCAATGATATAATAAGTAAAGTGTTCTGAAGATATTGAATTGCCATAGTTCATTCTGAAAAAGTCAAATGCTCATTTTCAAATCATAGAAACTTTGTTTTCCTACTTTTTATTTGGTAAAGGCTCTTCTGAAATAGACCTAAGCACTAAGGGAAAGATGAATAAATACGTGAAAGTGAATAAATACGTATCTTGAAACAAAATTGACCATATTAGATAAAGAGAAACAAAACATTTTGTGGAGATGATGTTTTTTTTAGGAAAAATGAAAAATTTGATTTCATGTTGACCTGCCTCCATTTATCAGTATGGTCATCAAGGCAAAAACTCATAATACAGGTAGGTCTAACAAGTGAGTTCAAAGCCTTCTTAGGAGTAGTCTATATAAAAGATGTGCTTTTATATCTTTTTATCTTTGCTGTGAAATCCAGTTACTGCTGTGAAGTGCCCTCCATTTTGAGATATTTAGCATACCTTATTACCCTTGGCAGCTCTGGTGCACATTGTTGTGCCAATAACATTACTGAAAACAAAGAGAAGGCAACCTGACCCATTATGTGATAACCAAAACTAATTGCTAAGATTGGAGTCCAATAGTGGAGTATGGGAAAGCTTCCCATAATATTAAAGCTTAACAAAATGTTTATGTCACTGTTGTCTTTTTTTAAGAAACTATTCTTGAAATACAGCTTCATTTCATAAGAACTGAGACCATGTGTAATGCTTAAAATCTTCCAAAAACTCATTTCTCATGTGTCACATTAAAAATACAAATTGAAAATCCTATTCCTCTTCCTTTTACACCCTTTATGAAAGGTATTCTGGTATAAACCTAGTGAAGTATTGGAACACAACACAAGTAATTCAGACTGTGTAATTTCTGACCATGCTGCAGAGGTAGTTTAGGCACAGTAGCAGCTCACTACTAAGAACAGTCCAGAATACATTGGCTGGAAAATCCAAGGAGGAGGAGCTCAAACATTTGCTTCAACTTCTTGAGCAACCTGGTCTAGTAGAAAGTGTCCCTGCCTATGGCAGAGGGTGGAACCAGATGAGGCCCCTTCCAGCCCAAACCATTCTATCATTCTATGTTTCTTCATAATAAGTACCATTGTACTGCTCAAAGTTTAATGAGCTTTAATAATACCACTCAAAGGGTGGGTGTTGTCTCCCTCCACAGAAACTGCCTTGTGAATCTGTACAGAAGTGTCTTATTCTTCATTCAGTGAACCAAGGCTTTGGTTAAGATCATTTTCAGTGGTGAATTTCAGGAATGGGGAAAAAAAATAAAGCACATTTTTATGCAGCTGGGCACACTGGGAAAATTTACTGAAATGTCTCCTTCTGTGATGGCACTTCTGTAGCAGCACATGGAAATCTTAATAAATTTTTTTATTTATTAACTGCTATTTTTAAATAGATATTTGGAACCAACAAATTCATTTAATAATTGTTAGGAGGAAAGAGTACTTGATATTAGTTTTGTAGTGTCTTTTATTTTGATTATATGGGAGATAGTGTAGTCATGAGGACAATATACATAATACAGTAATGGATACACTGAAACTGCATTTGTATTAATATCTAAGTCATTAGAAACATTAGTTGGAGGGAAGAGGCTCTATATTGAAACGAAATCTTGGAAGTGAAGTGGGAGCTAAAGGCATGTTAGACATGTCTGAAAGACTATGGACTGTAAATGTAAAGGCAAGAAACTGTAAATGTATATAAATAGCTGCCTGCTGATATTTCTTACAATGAAAGTCAAAGCTAAGTCAAAGCAAAGAAGGGCAACCAATTTTAAAGGTAGGGGTGAGAAACTATCTTTTCTCATAATATGATTCTGTGTAACAGTAGTATTGCTCTCCAGAGCTAGCAGGAATTTAGTTTTTCTTACTTATTTAGGAACAAACATATGAAGAGAGGCAACTACCAAGCTTCATGGTACAAACCATCAACACAGAAAACAAGTACAAGGGGTGGTTAGTTTATAAGCATGTTTTCATTAGCACAGTTTCTTGCTTCTTCGTTTGTAGTAGTTACCCCTAGCCCCTCTCAGAGGCAGGATGCTTGACATGAAAGGACATCTGACTGACTTCATGTCAGTTCCTATCGCCCTCCCCCTAGAAAGAATCAGTGGATGCAGAGCACTTGAGTGTGAAAAAGAGCCAAGATAACTTAGAAAATGTTGGCCTGCTGTACATGTGAGATATAAATATTCCCTTGTCATGGCTAGAGGCTTGGGAGGCCTCAGACTGACTGGAGACACCCTGTTGTCATGTCAGCCCCTTGGAAAACAGCTGGGAAGTCACCACAGAACAAATTACTATTCACAAGGCAAAACCCTAAAACAAAGACTGTCCTTCAAGTTCTGATGGCCCAGTAGGATGGATAATGGTTTAGAGTGCTGGGGCATCAGCTGCACAACTGTAAGACCTGGTTTATTGTCAAGAGCCTGATGGACTTGTCTTATTTGCATATGCAGAGTTGGCTTTTCAGCAGAATTCAGGGCACATAGAAATCTGCCAGTAAACACAGCACTTTTTCAGACCTGTATAGAGAAAGGGGGTGGGCGGTGGTTTGAGAAGTAGGGGAACAAGATGTACCAAATGAGCATTGGGCACAGCATTATTTCTGACACAAAGCATGGCAGCTTCAAAGTTTTAGGTGGTTGTATTCCTTGGGCTTGTTTAGACCTGCAATAGAAAATACCTGCTCACAAATATATCGTTATTTACAAAGAGTCTTGTACAAACAGCAGTCCTCACATATAACTGTCAGCAACCAGATAGCTGTACAAATTCACCTTGGCAAAGTCTGGGCTACAGCACTATTACCTAATCAATTCTTCTTCAACTTTCCTCTCAGCTCCTTCCAAGGTCTTTCCAAAACATAGATCCCTATTTCCTTCCCAGAGTAGGAACACTTTAACGGAGACATGCTGTGAGCTCTCCTATCCATAACAGGGACTGGGCATGCTCAAGCAGCTGCATGTGCTGAGCCAAGAAACTATGCCTTCTAGTTGTTGATTTGGAGCCATTTGGACTTGCTTTCTGCACAGAGAACCTGAGCTTTCTTAGCCAGGGGCTAGCATGTCAGTGAAACAACATCAAAGAGTTTCCATTGGCAACTCATGTGTGAGGCTTAATGAAGGTGGAAACAAGCATAGGAACAATCGTAGTAGGACTCTGTCTTACAGAAATAGGCAGAAGTGCCTGCTTGAGCATCCCTGGCTCTGCACTTTGACCAGTGGAATAAGAGAGGTCTCTTCATTAGAATCTGCAAGCGCAGTTTCAGTGTTATCACTGAGAAAACACAGAGGATCGTGGACAGTTTCTGGCCCAGCCCTCTGCCTCCTATGACAGACGTGATTGCTAGGGAGAACATTGTCATATGCCCAATGAAGGCATGACAAAAAGGGTAACAAAGAGTCTTAACGATGTTGTCTAGATTACCTTGGAGTCATCTGGTCAGAGATACTCCTCAGTCAAAAAGAAGAATTGCCAAGCCAACTACAGGTGATAGAAGGAAGTGTTAGCATGCCTATTCTGCTAAGGACAATTCAGTGGTTCTCATCGGTAAATAAACACACTAAGAATATTTAGACAAAGCCTTTCTGTGGTCAAATATACTAGCAAGGGATCTTGGAGCAGGGACAGCTTTCTTCTTAGGTGCTTCACTGGGAAGACTTATGCTTTTGCAGTGAGTAGGTTGAAGAAAAAAAGATTTGGCTATTTGACAAGCTCAGCTGCTGGAGCAGGGGCCTGAAATGTGACATTGCTCAGTCCTTGCCTTGAGGTCTCATGCAGTGTACACTCATCTAACCTCTTGCACTCTGGAAAAAATTAAAAGGCATGTTAGAAATGAACATACCTTGCCTACCTGCGCTCTTGTTCTTGCCCTTAATCCTGGTGAATCCAGGGGGACTCAGGCTCCACGATATTCCTCACTGAGGGAACTCTCCAAACTGTTTGGGGACCACCAGCCTATGGAGTAATAGCAGCTTCTGGTATGTCTTCTCCTTGTTTACCCATTGAAATCAATGAGTCTGCTAAAAACCTGAACAGATGAAAACACTTTAGAAGAAACACACAAGGCTATTTCATTCTTAGGCCTGAAGTTATAGATTGAGATAATACAGGCATATAAAGAATTAAGCTGGTAGGATGAGAGCTGCTCCTAATATTCGGAAAGCCAACAGAGCAATTCTTCTCACATGCATTTCAAAATACAGGAGATCTAGTATACTGTCTACAACCCAATGTAGTACCTTGTCTGAAATGTAAGAACAATGAGTTAAAAATGAGAGGGGAAATTTAGGTCAGATATTAGGAAGAAATTCTTTACTGTGAGATGGGTGAGACACTGGAACAGAATGCCCGGGCAGGTTGTGGATGCCCCAATCCTGGCAGTGTTCAAAGTCAGATCGGACAAGACGTTGAACAAAATGATCTAGTGGAAGGTGTACTAGATGATCTCTTTAAGATCCCTTACATCCCCTAACAATCTATGATTCTATGATCATTTTCTTGATTCTCATAGTTTCATTGCCATTGGCCATTGGTCTTGAAAACAACAGATTTTCATGACTGAATTTAGTTTGTGACCTATCAATGCTCATTTTAAGCTTGCTCAACTTTCTTCACAAAGTCACTTACCTGTACTCTCACATGTAGTTGTTTCTTTCCTATTGATTTGTTCACAAGATTTTGTGGACATTTTATTGCAACATAATTTATAGCTTTTGAAAAATAAAAAAGATAAAGGTTAAAAATAGAGTGAGAAAAGCTCAGAGAGTGTTGCAGTACAATGAAGGCACTGGGGGAAGCTCTGGAACATTACAGGATTGCTATGGTTAATGCAAAAACTTAAGGCCTTAGTTGCATGGGAGTGGAGAGTGTTTGGAGTCAACTGTAAGATCATCGCAGCAGACTGTGGAAGCAATGCAGACAGCTCTAGAAAACCAAGAAAATGCTCTGAGGTTTCAGTTAGGGAGAGCAGAGCTTTCAAATGAGGATGGAGAATGACAAACAGAAGATGCCATCTCGTCAGTGAATTGGATGAAATTAATAACTTGGGACTTTTCCTGCACAGCATCCTCTCTTGTCCTTAATTGCTCTAAGCATTCTTCATTGAGCCAACTTCACTGCTTCAGCATCACCTAAAGCTTATGACTATCCAATCACTCCAAGAAGACATGCTCACGTACCAAATTTTGGCAGAGGCAGCTTATCTAGTGAGAGCAGCTTACAGTCTGGCACCTCCTGCCATGACTTTTTCTAGTCCTCATGAGTGGCCTGTAGACAGGGCCTTCGCCTCCACATAGCCAAGAGGGTGGAAGAGAATAAGAAGACCTTGCTCACCAGGAAGTCTGCAAGTTTGCTGTAGCCCCAAGGCCTTTGGCCTTGACTAAAGAACTCAGTTGTCCTCTTGCCTTGTACCTGATTATCTACCACACTTTCTAGCTCTTATTTCTAGAGTTTACTTTCCTGTCTGTAAGTCTAATTTGCATGTGAGCCCAGAAGCATGATCTTATGGTTGGCATTTCTGCCATGCACTTTGCTTGCCCACTACCAATCCCATGGAGACCTCCACTGTGTATCAGGAGTCCATCCCTCTTCCACATTTAAGTCGTTATGCCAGTTGCAAATTGTGCTTACAGTACATAGTATTACATTTTTTCAGGCCACTGATCAAATCATAAAATGGCACAGGCTTCAGTGTAAGTAAATTCAACTGGTAAACACTCAGATAGAATTTCTGCTATATTAAGTAGAATATTTAATCTATTTAATGCTCCTCTATTGATGAGGTACTGATTTTTAAATAAAAATATAATCTAGAACCAAATTAAATGTCTTTTTATGTCAATATTTCTACTAAGACCACTCAAAGATTCATAAAAGGGTTTGGGTTAGAAGAGACTTTAAAGATTCATCTAGCCCAAACACTCTGTCATGAACAGACTAGACCAGGTTGCTCAAAGCTGAGTCCAACTTAGCCTTGAACACTTCCAGGCATGAAACATCCACAACATCTCCTGTGAACCTGCTCCATGGTCTCGTCATCTTGCAACCAGTCACAGTTCCCTCTCACTGCCCTTGTGTTCCCCAGCTCCTCACCACCCCAATGGCTCAGGGCCTGCACACCACACACATTTCTTTCCTGAATTGGGAAGGCATTATTTTTCCTGAGATCAAGATCAGGTTGAGTCCTAGACTTACCTAATTGTTTTCTCCTTTTAGTTATTAGTTCCAAAATATATGCCTCCCACTTCCTTGGAAATTTTCTAGGATTCTAGAATGTATATAAAGTATATAAGGTATATCAGCAGTGCTGATTCACAAGCTTTTTTTAAATGTTCAGATATAAGTTATCTTGATTTACTGATTTATTAATGACTTTTTAATAGCTTCAAGGTTATTTTTTATTATCCTTTAATACCTTTGCAATTGATCCTTTCATTGCTATGAATAATTTTTTAAGAAAATACATGCTAACCAGCTGGGATATGCCATGATTGTTACTGGCAGTTCCTCTGCTTCAATCCACAATTTTACAAGCTACATTTTCTCCTGAATATCTGATACTGCCCGCATTAGATTATCTCTTATATTCTTTTCCTTCCCTTATTAGTATTTTACATCATCTCTCTTCCTTTTTATATCACTTTTATCAAATTTTCATGCTTCTTTTACTTTTTTTGTTGTCTTGCACTTTACTTTGGTAAAGCTGGTTTTTAATCAATATAAAAATCAGTTCTGATTATAGGTTGCTGCTTTAAAGCTACATATATTTGTAAATAAATTTCTGTTGTTAATCACAGTTTCCCATTTATATTTTTTCTCTGATTGATTTGACTTGAAATTATTTTGAAGTTTGAGAAATAGTTCCTTGAAAAGGTCCTATATCTATTTATATTTATTTTATATGCAAAACATGCAAAATACTCACACACTAGTTTACACATAAAATGTCAAAATCATGTGTTCTGATCACTTCTTTTCCTAAACAAATATTAAATTGTAATTTTAAAACAGTCTTCCTTTATCTGATAATAGAAGATGCAGAATTCCCTGGGTTTCATATAATGTATTTTGAGGCCTTCTTAAAATTCCAGGGACACTGAAACACTGACAGCATCAGACCACTAAAAAGTCAACATGAGTTCACCAATCTCCATGACACAGGCTGGCATTTTCCTTGTGTAGTGGCACTTAGTCAATTTTGGAAAATATCTCACCTGGAAAAACTACTAGTCATGTATTTAGCACATGCTGAAGAACTCTCTAGGATGAGGCTGAATTTAAACACATTTTAAAGTGATTCTGTGGTACCTCTAGCAGCCATATGAAGAAAAAAGGTATCAGAAAAATACAGAAAGAGCAATTGCTGTTACCAAGTATTATCCAAATGTTTAAAATTAAGCACATGCTTAACACTGCTACACTGCAGTAGGTGTATTCAGACTGCAGCTATACTCAAACATCCATGGGTGATTAAGAGGACAAATATATCTCTATCTCACAGTGTTCACAATTTGTTCCCCACAGCCTTGATCTTCCAAAGTGCTTCCAAAACTTAGAAATTTGAGCAAGTAAAGAATCCCACTCATAGGGCTATTGCTGTGTTTGAAGGCCTTACTGATTTATGGCTATAAATAGCAGTAACACTACAAGTACTAGCCATTCAGATTTCTGTCATTAAAACCTGCCATCACTCTTTTTGAAACAGGGCCTGTCAGAGCTCATCAGTGTCCTGGCTAGCACTTCTATGACTGCTTAGCAGTCTTGTAACTTGAAACAGGTATTTGCTGAAAATGTGCCTTCGCTGAAATCAAAAGTAGCAGCAGATCTGAGGCAGCATCAGCTGCATCAGTCAGGATTCCCTGGCTCCTGAAATGAGTTCCTAGGGAAGAATGGCAGAGAGAGCACTCAAACAGGCCCTGCTGCAGAATCGTGGACAGGCTGATGCTCAGACCTGAGCTTCACCTAGAGTGGTAAAAGCCACCTCCTGTGAGTGACTTACTGCCCAGTGCGAAAGTCATCTTTCTAGTCCAATGAGCATTTAATTACTTACAAAGTGTGAGTCAATGGTAGTAGGAGAAAGTGTCTCTTAAACAAATTCCCAGTAGTAATCAGATAGAGCAAGGATTCAAACCAGTCTCGAAGGTCCTAAAGGGTGCTTTGCTGAGCAGTGAGTTACTGTACTGGTGTAGGGATCAGAGATAGGCCTTGCCTCCCATTTCTGGCTGAGGAAAGAAAAATAATGAGTGCTAAGATTAACATGTGCAGTCCCTTTGTTGGAATATGATAGGGTGGGAGTGGGGAAAAAAATAAATAAAAAAGATTATATCTCTGTGTATCTGACCTCTTGAAGAATGTGGAAGCAAAGAGAATGGTGAAGAACTTCTAAAGCAGAAGTAGATGTACTGTTGGCTGAAGTAATGAAACTGTGAGTTTGCAACCACACCATGAGAAGTGAGAGCACGTGCAATGCCACCTGAGGAGCTGACAACCCAGAGCTCCTTCTCCAGAGAAATTGGATTCTTGCCCAAAACAAGGTGCAGGGAGAAAGAGTGAGGAGTATTTTTCCTTTTCTTGGCTTGTTTTAGGCTGAAGGAAACAAATCAAAGCCTTTGAAGGAGTGGTAAGATACTTTTGTTCCTTGTGGACCTGGCTAGCTTCAGAAAGCAAAACAAAAGCATGATAATCCTCTTCATGAGGTGTGAAGTTTAATGGGAAAAGGTGCCAGGGTCAGGCTCCCAGTCAGCTGCCATGCAATATCAGTGCCTCCCTTACAGCTAGATCTGCTATAGTAAGCCCCTTTGGAGGGTGCTCTACATTTTTAAATCACTCAAGACCTCAGTCTAACTCAAACAATGTCCAGTAAAGAAAAATAATTAGTTTCAAAAACATGTGAGTCCAAGCATAAGGTGAACCAAGCTGCTTAGGCAGAAAATAGCAAAACTCTAAATAACATTTAAAAGCAAGCCTAAATAAAAACTCTTTTGGGTTTTTTCTCTTTACAAAATGCAGAGAGTAATGACCAGCTAACTAAGAATTAACCAATGCATATTGTTCATTAAGGAAGGAGGAGAGTGAAAGAACTGATTTGCACTTGCCCATTGAGCATCCCTAGCAGTACTGCCAGACACCCTGACACGGCAGTGCTTTGCTTGTAAGCCAGCTGGCCCTGCTTGAACAGGGTCGCACTCCCAAACTGTGCACTGGGGAGCATCTGATAGGCAAGGCACTACCGGCTCCAAAATGCCGCACCCCTGACGCTCTGTTTTCCCAGTTGTCAGCTCTGTTTATAAATTGCCCACTTATAGCAAATCCAGCACCTGCTATGGACACCTCAAGCTGCCAAGCGCTTGAATGTATCTCAAAAGAAGCCATTCCATGCTTTAGCCTGTTATGCTCAATTTTTTGGTTAAAGCAGCTTCCCAGAATTTCTGGTGACAAGTTTAGGCTGTTGTGAACAAACCACTTGTGAAATGCTTTTGGGTAGATCTAAGATGTACAGTATTCCCTTCCAGAATAAAATAGCAGATCCACTGGGCCTTTAATATACCAGTCTCTGTAAGTACAATATGTTTACCCTTTATGGCACTAAAAGATAAATTCAGACTGTTAGTTCAGAAAAAAATTCAAAATAATAATAAACACGAAACTGAATCCTGTACGGTTTTGTTCAACTGATTTGCAATTTTGATATTACTGGAACATGGTGGTTATTTATTAATAAATCCCAGATGGAAAACATCAGATGCTTGGATTTGTTCAAACTTGATCACCACTTCCTTTAACCAACCTCCCTCACTCTAAAGGTGCTCAAACAGCAAGGAGCAAACACTCGGTTATACACAACAGAAAATGCAGAAGACTTGTGCCAGACTTGCTTTTTGCCTGGCCCAAGTCTAGCCCCAAGCACAGCTTGCTCTGATAACAACCCAAATCCTGCTGCAAAAGCAAAGCAATCCCAAGGAAAACTCTAGCTGTCAGTCTGTGAAAATGGAGATTCCAGAGCTGCTAATAACGAGGTGAGGGGAAAGGGGAAGAGCTGGAGCTGGCACATGTTCAGGTTTTGGAATTTTTTTCTCCACCCCCGTGGTCAGAAATTGCTCCAAATTTGTGTTCTTCAGGCACAGTAAAATCAGCCCATTTATTAGCCTGATCTTTTGGGGAGGCTTCAGATGTAAAAGAGGCTCAGAGATTAATGATTTTTTTTTGGGTGGTTGGTTTTCATTTGGATTAGTGATTTGCTTCTGCATTTCTCTCATTTTATGGTTTATAAATTGAATAACTGGAGGTTGCCAGTATATGATATGGGCTTTCCTCATGTAACATGTCAGAATTCATATAGAGGTAAATGAAATGTGGTCTTGAATGATTTTTGATTCTCCCTGGACTATTCATATCATTTGCTCCAGTGCAACATTGGCTGCAAATGCTATTGAGTAGAAGTTCTTGAACAATAGTAGCCTTTTACTCAGGTCAGGCTGCTGCCTTGCAGCTGGACCACGCTCCCTCAGGAAAGGTCTTTACACCATGAACAAGGTGGTTCTGGTGATCTGTATTCATGGAAGCTGACACCCAGTGATGCTGAAGACCAACAGTCTAGAAACTCTTCATTAGTCTGTGAAGCTCACTGCCCCAAGATAAAAGGAGGTCAAGTGCTCAAGAGAACTCCAAATGGATTAGCTTGTGTACTGCTCCTGCAAACTTCTAATTGTACTTGACATTCACAGACAACAGCAGAGAAACCTTCACATTACAAGGCATTATCCAGTCTTTCCTGTAGTTAAGGAGAAAAATACAAAAAAGCGTTGTCCAAGCAATTTCTCAGGGGCACCTGACATGATGTAGTAAAAGAGAAACAGCCTACCAGAGAGACACCACTCTGTATGACCCCTCCCAAATACCTCCCAAGTGCCCCTGTCTTGCAGAGGGGTAAGCACAGGGGCAAGCACAGGGGCAGTGAACACCACTGCAGTAAACAGCAACTCCTTATTCCTGCCTGATTGGCACAGGGGGTGGTGACTGCAAATTGGCAACAAAATGTGGAAGCAGAGGTTTAGTGGGTCAAGGTTTAGTGCAGTGTGGATCTAACAGGCTGACATGACCATTTCCACCTTGTGGGAATGGTGGCAATGTCCTGGGCCCATGAGAAATGAAAGCAGGGAGAGGGAGCTGCCTCCTGACTGAGTGCATATCTACCATCAGATCCTTGCCTGAAGGCCCAGGCTCAGGCACATACCTCAGAGGGAGCTTTGATTTCATTCCAAAACACTAGTAAAATTATTTGAAATACATTGGAGAGGACTGTGTTATTATTGGCTTTTTTTTTCCCTCTGAAATCAAATGGAGTTGTATATATTATTGGGACAATATGCATAGAAAACAGTGTTTGTCATGTTTCCTGTGTATTACTTAGAACACTGAAATAATATAATTTTAAGCATATGATCCAGACCTTAACACACAGTTTTGAAGTATGTTTTTTTCCTCTACATTTATTATGCAGAAGAGATGTAAAAATAAATTCAGATATTTGAAATACATTTTAGACCTTTGATGCTCTAAATTAATGGATGTTTAACTTTGTTCCAGTTAGTCTGAAAAAACCTTTACATTGAACATTTTGTATACAGTTTTAGTGTGACTCATTTTTGTGGTTATGCTTTCAATCCAAAGTTTTTTAAAAATACAATACAAGGTGTTGTAAGAATATGAACTCACCAGCAGACAACCTGTTCACACCACAAATCTGCTTTTCAGACTTCAAAAATTGTTTCTAAGCACTTAGAGAAGTCTAAAATTGCCTTACTTTTCTGGGGTATGGATTAGCAGTCAAAAGAGATTATGCAGATCTAAATTCACCTTCCGCTACCAAATATAGGAAAAGGGAACATTTGAAGCCTAAGAACAGCTAAGAATAATTGTCAGTATAGAGGTGGAGTCACATGGATAGGAAGCAATACACACGTTGCAGCTCTAGGGGACTATCAAACTGAAATAGGAAGCCATAAAGTTTTTACCTCATCAGCAATGCTTAGGTTTACTACTCTACTTACAATACNTTCCCTTTTACAGGATTCACATTTTAATTTTAATTCACCTTTTAGAGAGTTTAGTCATGGGATGCAGCTCAAGAAACTTCAGCTGTCTTCTCTGCTAACTTGTCCCAGGAGTTGTCTGAGTCACCTCACACAGCCCTTTGCCTCCTCAGACTTAGGTTTCATCATCTCTGAAATAGGGGTAGTAATGTTTCTTTGTGGCACTTGAAGATCAGCTGCTGAGAAGAGGTATTGTACTGTTATTTAGGTTACAATGATGTATGATTTTGTGGGATTTATCCAAAAATTAAGAGAAGATGAGTACTTTCCCTGGAGCGCCCATCACAGGACATGAATCTCTCTGAGGCAGAGAAATACTGCAACAGGCAGAGAGCCAAGAACAGACTACCACTGCTGCTTTCTCTCCACATCCACCTCACACCACCTTCATGCTGATGCACAGACCTAAGCCTCTCTGCAGACCTCTTCTCACACCAGCACCCTGCTACAAAGTCACATTTCTTCACAGCTGAGACCTTGATAGCGATCTGAATGGTTACAGCCATGGGCTACGATGACAAGCACTGGCATTAGGGTTACACTCCAAAGAGAACATTTTGCTGGATACACAAAACAATGCAGTTCAGAGGGATCTGTCAGCTGTGGTCAGAGTGTCAAACTAGGACATGGAAAATGGGAGGGCAGGTAATCAGACTGAATCAGGCTGGGAGAGTAGACCTGAAACTTCCCATGTTAGCAGCCCACAGCTGGCTGCCACAGCTTAGCAGCAGGGTGAAATTTCAAAAACAGAGAAAGACAACATGGAAGAAAGTGCCTAATTTAGATGCCTTCAGATTAGCAGTTTCAGATGGAAGACACTGCTTCCCAGAAGACAACACATTTTAAAAGCAATGCTCATTAGCTCTTCCCCCTACAGACTCACAAATACACAACATGATGACCTTCATGGATTTTATTTTGGGTGACTTTTGGGAAGAGCCTGGGCCAGCTCTGGAGTAGTGGGTACGGGAGAATTATCCATACACTGAAAATACTTACTGCAATACCCTAGAGCTGCTTGCAAATCTAGCCTTCGGTTAGCTTGTGTACACTTTACCATGACCTTGCCTGGATTTCCTGGTACATATAAACAGCCCAGCTGAAGTCTGTGAATATGGAAGAGCTAAAGGGAACCTTTTTCTTTTACTCTTCTTTTTTCCTCCTTCTTCAGCTTTCTAGTTAATTACAAGTGACCTGAAGGTCCTTTTCTAGAAGTGAGGTACTATAGTTAAGTCTTCCACACAGCTCTAAAAATGCCATTACTATAAAATTTATCTTGGTGAGTCCTAGTTATCTGTGGGAAAAGGAAAACACTGTTATGTCCCACAGCATGGTGGGACATAAGCAAAACATATTTCATTTTAGAGTAGACTACTATAAAAGCAAATACTAAAAATTGCTATATGAAAACCTCAAGGTATTCACCAAAACATTTTTTGATCTTATTTTTTAATGAAAATCGTTGTGTTTTTCTTCCTTTTAGATATATATATATAGGATACTTGTTTCCCAGGATGCCTTCCTGGGATGCGGGTGGAATGTAAAATTAGGCTTACTTATATTTTTATTCTGAATAGATATATGACTGGTACTTCGTTGTATTGTTTTGTCTTATAGTCAGTAATCAACATTTTCCTTCCCATGTAGCATTTCACTCTTCATTTTGCAGCAGTTTAAACTGAACAGTATTAGCAATTGTAACCATACCATGAAATAAGCTTACTGATGTGCAAGATGCCTCTTGGTCTGCTTTTAATTCCAATTAAAGGTTTAGTGGAAACTCTTCCAGAAGGGACCTAACCCCAAGAAAACTATTTTAATGCTGTAAGGACAAACACTCAAGGAAAGCTAAACACAGCTCACTGTAAATTACAGGGCAATCTTTCCCAAAGTATGAAGGATATGAGAAGACTAAATCGATGTTCTTCACTCTCACAAATTACAAAAAAAAAAAAAAAAGCCAGCAGAAATCATTTGTCTAATGCAGAAATTAAGATCCAAAGTATTGTTATTATGATTACAGTTGTGGATATTTTCAGCAATACTGTTCTGTTTTATGCCCATCCTTGAAGACAGATTTCAGATATGCAAGCACAAGGGATAGCAAACTCTCTTATAGAAAGCTCTTTCTTGCTATAGAAGACTAGAAAATATGAAAAAAATGGAGGAGTGAGGAAAAGTCCACTTGTAAGTTGTCTAAGAGTAGGCAGGAATGATAGACCTGTAGCTTGACTGAGGTCAAACAGGAGAGAGAAAGCAGACCCTGTAGGGCCATTACTCTGTGTTTTATATAAACAGCTATTCCTGTGTCCTGACCTCTCAGCCCAAGAAGATATTCTTGTTTATGGTCACAAGGAAAACAGAAGATGTAAATAGAGCCTGTCAGTTTTTGAAGGAGAAAGGCCTTAATTACATGGAGACAGACAGACAGCCTGCCGGAAAGCTAACTCTGCTAGCTAGGCTTGGTACAAACTGGCCACCTCCTGAAGAGCTTTCCCATTTAGTGTTCACATACAAGGTACCTAACCAAAGTGAAATCCCTTGTATTTCATTAACAGACATTGTTACTAAAATGAAACTGGTTTCCTGGATTATTTTCAATAAAGCTACCAAAAATAGTCTCATACCACTGCCAAAAAGTCAATGCAGACCAAATTCCCATGGAAAGCATCAGTGTGTGTTATTTTCTTTAGCTGGTGTATAATCACTTCTCAAAGTAAATGCCATGTACCTCACCTGGAGTCCAGGAGCCACTGCCATCATCCATAAAAAGAAGGCTGTGTAGTACACTATTTCTTTCTTTATATGGGTGTTGAAAGAAGAATGCTTATAATAATAAAGTATTTGAGGCAATGTTGTACTGTTAGGGTCATTAGATGGATCAAATAGAAAATACACTGTTCTAAAAAAAATACTCAGCAATGTCCCTATATCAAGACTAAATAAGGTTAGCAGAAGTATGTATAGAAATCTGGAGTCTGAGGGCTACATCTTTTGAGATACTGAGTAGTCTCATCTTGCTCAGAGCATTAAGCATTAAGCATGAAGTCTCTCTAACCAGCCATGGTGATGCAGCTGATTAGCTCACAATACCAGATCAAAAAGGTTGATATTGATTCTCCTTAACCCTTCATCAGAAAGAGAAAATATGAAATAAATTATAGTTTATTACGTGTTTTTAACTGACCCAGGCCCTCAATCTACGGTTATGGTATACTGTTCTTTTACCTGAGAACAGCTTTTTGCAACTGAGTTTCAGTATAAGTCATCTTTGGGGTGCTCTGGACGAACCCAGATGGCTCTTTAGAACTGCTTTAAAAATCAGTACTTGTGGTTAAGCTTGTATACGTCTGCGGCAACTGCGGAAGTTTGTTGGTGTGACAGGCTGTGCTATTGGCCTTTAATTTCTGTATCTTTTATGACCCTTATGCGAGGCTCTGATCTGTTCATTCTTTTAAAACAGAACAGGGTTAATATCATTCCAATTGTGATTTGATTAATTTGGTGTGCCAGATACGCAAGAAACTCTCATCCTTAAAAGGATTTCCCTGCAACACAACACTGCTCATTGTGACAGGGAACAGGAAACACTGAAAATAATGGAGATGGTTAAAGTCAGAAGAATGTTAATTACGTAGTGGGAAATTTGCTGAAGCAATGCTTTTCAACCTTGTTCTGTTTGAAAGCCCCAAAAATCTGCAAGCGCATGCAAACCATTTTTTAGAAAAAGAAAACAAAGTTACTTGCTAATTTATTAGTGTTTAGGGTTTTTTTTTTCATGCTTTAGACAGTAACTGCTAAGCTACGAGACTGGTATACAAGTTCCTTCTTCAGAAACTGGCATATGCCGTGGATCTTTATAATGTTCCATGGTGAAAACCTCTGTTACTAGAATTTTAACCACTGAAAAGGTATTTCATTCAGCAACAGCATGCTCAAGCAGAGTCCATGTTTAAGATGTTGCAAAGAAAAGCCATACTAGTATCTTCTGACAGTTGTTTGGATCTTCCCCAGCTAATGGATATACAGTTTTAATAATACTTAATTTGATATTTCCTGTCATCATAGATGACCTACTTCCAACAGAATCATTCTTAATTCTTAGCTAGCATGGGATCCAATGTTGAATGGTTACATAGCTATGAACTTGTTGAATAGTGCTGTGTAATTTGACCATACTTACTGAGCAATTTATATCTTAGAATATTTATTTGTCCATTTTTTAAATATAAGTGTGTTGCCTAAAACTGAGGAAAAAAAAAACGTTTCAAGACAGTAGTAGTCTGGGTGAAGTAGAGAGTAACATTTCCTTACTGAAAGTTTTTGAGTGTACAAAGTATATAGAAATGCACGCCCAGTATAGGGATCTTACAAATTTATAACACCACTTAATTAACATAACAAATGGTTACACCCAACCCAAGAACCCCTTACCCCGGCTACCACCCTGCTTACCACTTCTATCACCCTGGTGCCACCCCCAGAACTGCCCTGTTGGTACAGCTACAAGGGTCCTCAGTCTTCTATCTTATTTTGACTTCCATTTGTCTTGTTATTCTAGTCCTGGTACACGTGTCCCAAACATGATGTTCTGGCTGCTATCTAACCCTTGAGAAAGAAATTCAGGAATGTGGCACAAAGTTAAAAACTGTTAGCTGCTACTTCAAATGTGAGAAACTATACAGCTATATAAAAACCTACAAATATATAAAATCCTGAGGCATCAGGGGGAAATCATGTCAGCTTCTATCTCCTTTCTTTTCTCCAACTTTATCTAGTAAACGTCATATCTATATTTCATCCAACTGCATCTCTGAAAATATATAAATTCTGTCAGAAATATGCAACATAGAGATAATCAAAGAATCACATGTGTAAACCCACTTTCTAATCAAGGAAGAGCCTTGATCAGTTTACATCTCTGCTCCTTTGTCTTTAGAGGATTAGACTTCCAGGATTATTTTCTCATATTTTGGAAGGATTTCAGGGTCCAATATTATTTCTTGTTTAAGGACAGGAAGCAACTACATTGTAGGCATTCTTTCTTTCATAAATATTCAGTAAAGATTTATTTCTTGCATAAAAATGCCCTGCTTCTCTGAAATTTGGAAAATTGTCATACCTTCCCAGGATGAATCACAAAAAAAAAAAGATTCTTGCTAGACTGAATTTCAAAAGTAAGAGTCTCTAGCCTTCAGCTTAATTAATCACTCCTGGTTACAAAAATATTTGGTTATTTTTGGTTATTAGAACTTTTGTATTTATACTTCAATGTAAATTTTTCTCTTTCCCCCATGTTTCCATGTTCATAGCATTTTTTATTAACAATTTTGTCAAAAAGACTTAGAGAAATTGAAAGGAAATTACTTGGAAGGCTTTTAATTTACAGTCCCTTTGTTATATAAAGATGCAGATTATTAAAATATGTAAACACTTGGTGCATATAAGAGACAAGTAAATAATTTCTGGTGGCTCTAAATCTGCATCTACCAAAGCAGTCTTTAGACACTGTTTGGAAATAAAATTTGGGTTTTTACTGACTTTTTCAACAGAAAACAGGTCCTATTTAGCTTCTTACGGACAGCCTTAAAACTGTGATTTGATTCTTTTTGTGTACAAAATAGATAAAAAATTCTCATCCTTAAAAGTATTTCCCTGCAACACAACACTGTTCATAGAAATTGGAGATTTGTGTGAAGAAATGGGAAGAAAGGAAACAAATTGGCACCACAAATTGGCAATTTTAAAAGAGACATTACAACATAAAAACATTTTCATGCTCCATAACATAGCCCCGGGTTTAAATGTTGGTTAAATTAAATTAGCTACATGAATCATCCAGCTTTGTGCTGGAACCAGGCTGTCACAGGAACTGTCCTGAAATTTCTTCCTACAGCTTGAGCCTTAATCAGACCTGTAGGAAGGGATAACCAAGTGTTATCTGCTTTTGAGCACACATATAAACATGTGGCTTAATAACTTTAAATTTATTGCAGAAAGATGCATTGTCACTTGCAGTCATTGTGGAGTTTGGGTTTCTAACAGAGTTTTAGTAGGTGGGCTCTAAGGCAAAAGGGCCATGGGCTAGATTATTTACGATAGAGTAAGGTGTACTCATGTAAGTCCAGTTTGTGAGAGGATGGGGTTTGTTCTGACAAAGAACTGCTAGAAGGCTTCTCTTGATTCCTGATGTAGAGGCTTCAGAGTTGTGTGGAAATGGTCTAGGATATATACTGTGTCAATATTTACCAAGTAAGTAGTTATCTTTCTTCCCATAGAAACAACCTCATTTAAAGAGGTAGCTCAAGAAAAATTAAGTTTGAATGTGAACTTCTCTGAAGATGTAACTAATGAATAAACCATAAGTTTAATGAGTCATTTGGAGATTTAAGACAATGAAAGGCGATTAATTTCTTAGATGAAGAAAATATGAGAGACATCACACATTTTAGGAGGTAAATTGTGTTCAGAAAATCATGGAGAGAGTAAAGATCCCAAACTCTTTGGTCAGTGTTCCTGATCTCAAGAGCGCTGAACCCAAATTTTTAAAAATGTGAAAGAAGTTGGTCGATTTATATGTTTCTTGAACCACTTAATGTGCTATGTGAACCAGCTGGTTTTTGCCTGCAGAGCAAAAGCAGTGAACTCAAGCACTGGCCTGGTCAGACTCCCAGAAAGCCTGGGCTGCAGACGTGCAGAATTGGTGTGGGTATCTGGAGTTGTGTTAGCCAACTGGATGGTGAAGGAAGCCTGGGGAAACTCTGCTCAATTCACCCCTGGTGCTGGGAGTTAAGAATTTGGCACAGACCACCCAGTTCCTTTGCACCTTTGCAATTTGAGATTAAAAGTGCTTTGGGGCAGGAATTGACTCACTGTTTCTGGTAGCACAGTGGGTACTCACATTTCATGTGGATTCCTTGAGCATCACAACAAAGCAAATGACAGTCATCTCCAATAAAACTACTGAACCCCTAACTCTGTTTCAAGGAAGACAGAAGGATTATTTGTTTCTCGCTGAGTAACAAGTATAAACTCTCATCACTTATTTTGTTCTTCATTTTTTTAAGGTTTTTTTTTTCTTTTGATGAAAATAAACTGCATTTTAATGATAACTTTTATGTAGGTAAATATACAAAGTGGATACAGGAGAGTCAGAGGCAACCTCATTACTCTCTACAACTACCTGAAAGGAGGTTGGTCTCTTATCCCAGACAATCAGCAATAGGACAAGAGGGCACAGGCTTAATCTCTACCCGGGGAGGTTTAGGTTAGATATCAGGAATAACTTTTTTACAGAGAGAGTAATCAGGCATTGGAATGGCCTGCCTAGAGAGGTGGTGGATTTACCATCCCTGGAGGTTTTTAAGATGAGACTGGATGTTGCACTTAGTGCCACGATCTAGTAATCACAGTGGTGTTGGATCAAAGGTTGGACCTGATTATCTCAGAGGTCTCTTCCAAGCTGGCTGATTCTATGACTTTTTATTATGAGCAAATTAGCCAATTCTGTCCCTACCTCTCTTTTAAATGTACACAGGCAGAAAGGGAAGCTATAAATAACATAACCTTGCACTTCCTGTCTGTAGGACAGAGAAATAGAAATGTCAGTCTAGTTGCACAGGCCCGAGTGAGAACTGAAACTAAGCAGACTAGCTGGATTAACATTTTAAGGTCATAGAACCACAGAATTGTTTAGGCTGGAAAAGACCTTTTATATCATTGAGTCCAATCATTAACCCAGCACTTCCAAGCCCATCACTAAACTGCTTCCCAAGCACCACAACTACATGTTTCTTGAATTCCTTCAAGACTGATGACTCAACCACTTCCCTGGGCAACCTGTTGCAATGCTGGACAACACTTTCTGTGAAGAAAGTTTTCCTACTATCCAATCTAAGCTTCCCCTGGCACAGCCTGAGGCCATTTCCTTTTGTTCTACCACTTGTTCTTCAGGAAAAGAGACTGACACCCACTGTGTTAAAACCTTCCTTCAGGTACTTGCAGAGAGAGATGGGGTCCCCCTTGAGCCTCCTTTTCTCCAGGCTAAACAGTCTCAGTTCCCTCAGCCACTCCTCACAGGACTTGTGCTCCAAACTCTTCACCAGCTCCATTGCCCTCCTCTGGACTCGCTTCAGCACCTCAATGTCTTTCTTGTAATGAGGGGCCCAAAAATGGACATGGAACTTGAGGTGAGGCCTCAGCAGTGCCAGTACAGAGGGATGATCCCTGCCCTGGTCCTGCTGGCCATATTATTGCTGATACAGTCCAGGATGACATTTGCCTTCCTGGCCACCTGGGCACACTGCTGGCTCATGTTTAGCCTCTGTCGACCAACATTCCTAGATTCCTTTTTGCCAGCAGCCACTCTTCCTCAGGTCTCTAGCATTGCCTGGGGTTGTTGTGGCCCAGGTGCAGGAACCAGCACTTGGTCTTGTTGAGCCTCATACCCCTGGTCTCATCCCATTGATCCAGCCTGTCCAGATCCTTCTGCAGAAACTTCCTACCTTCCAACAGATCAACTTTCCCACACAACTTGGTGTCACCTTCAAACTGACTGAGAATGCACTTGAGCCCCTCATCTGGGTCATTGATAAATATATTAAACAGAACTGCCCCCAGTATTGAGCCCAGTATTGATATTTTGATATCAAATATATTTGATCCAGAGTGGTATTATAGGTTTAAATATATCCAAAGGTTGCCACAGACTTTCATGTTAAGTATAATCCAATATGTCTCTTTAATAATGAGAAAAATGCTTGAAAAATAACCTACAGAGGCTTTTGCAATAGAGATTTTAAAAAAAAAAAAAAGCCTAACAAAAAAACCCCTACATTCTTCTCCTGTAAGATATGCATCTTAAGAGCTACCAACTGCAAGCAATCAAAGGTCAAGTTAATTCATTTCTAAACATGAGGCTACTTATTTGCTACCTATGGATTTAGGCCTTCTCCACGGAAACCCCCTTGTCGTGGGGGAGAAGCTTGCATGCCCTTATGAGGTTGCGAGCTGTGCTGGTGGTACATGCCTCTGGTAGGGTCTCCCATGCTAGTCAGGTCTCAACTGAAGCAACAGACAAAGTGTGTCCACAGGCAGGATGGGCTCACTAGCCCCCTGGCAACCATCCTAGGAGAAGGACAACTCTAACTCCAAACCTGAGCAATTGAGCTCGCTTAGCCCTGTAAGGCCATCCATCTAAGAGAAGAATACTCCAACTAAACCTACATCCTGAGGACTTCGCTGTCACCGTCCAAGCTCACTTGGCCCTGGCAGATTTTAGCAACATGTAATTTCTATTATGAGTCGTGTGGCATTATTTTATCCTAGTTGCTTTTGAGGTACTTGATTTAGGTGTTGACAGCTCAGGGTTAGTGTGAACTATGTTTCATAGTTTATAACACACAAATGATCTTGAAGAAGAGAAACACAAATGTGTCTATTTTGTCAGCCTAGTTAGCTTTCAGACTTTAAAAAAGGCTCCAATTACAATTTCTACTAATACAGAATTACTACTGTGGTCCTCTTAACATCAGGAATCTCAAAATCAATGTAAAGATGAAGTTGACTGGTACAAAGAAACTCAAGAGTGTGGCTAAAACAACAACCAGTCACTGAGATTAGAAGAAATTCTTCTCTGAGAGGCTATAACACTTCCTTCTATAAGAGCTGAGTAGATGATTCCTGCCAAAGAAGACGGTATTGAGTGAAAAGAGTAAATGTATAATCCTTTCATGTTCTGACATACTCAGTAGATGATTTTTTGTTTCATATAAAGAAACATTTACAATTAAAAAGATTTTTCATGGTATATTTCGTAGTGCTTGTGGGTTTTACTGTTACTGTTCATGCAACAAAAGTCTCCAACAGCACTTACTTTCTGCAAGTTCATACCATGGTTTAAAAATTATACATGCTAATCAATCCTTCTACCAGACTCTGGAAGAGAAAATATTTAAGACTTTTAATTACACACCCTGATCAAACAAAGGAAAACAATAAATAAACAGTTGATGTGAATGTCTTCATTTCTTCTGTCTTTTATAAGTCTTCAAATTTGATCCCCAAAATGTGGGCAAACAACACACTGAATTTAATAAATGTGTTCATAATCATAGCACATGGTTTCCAACCATGCAGAAATAATACACATTCACTCATCAGAGATAAGGCTCAGACTTTTGGTCTGCCTGCTTTCGGTATCCAGTCATGTACTTTTGCTTTTTTGTCATGGCATTTTATTGCCTCAAAGTGACCTTTATCTGTGCTGCGATTTCTCCTCTTTTTCTTTCTCCCTTAAGTATTGATTTGGTCCCGGGTAGCTGAGGGCATTGAAGGCCCTGAGGTAATTTCATGTCTAAGGACAGAATAAGATGAGCTGCAGAACACAGCACAGACACGCGATCCCACAGTTCAGCATAACTTTCCATTTTGTAAGGCTGTCCCATCTTCTCTGTGATCAGTGCACAATGTCCCAGTAAATATGCATAATGCCCTTGCTATAGCCTTCCCTCTAGAGCAGCACATGAATGTATAGTCATGCAGATTTTGAATCAAGTTTTCCAGTGTTCAGGTCCACAAGCCTGTAAGAATGGAATCTGAAGTGCAGCTTTGTAATAGACATACTCAAATGTGCTTCCAAATTTATCTTTTCATGGTACATATTGAAATGCAAGTGCATGGGGTTTTATTTCAGCTAGAGGATTAATGGTATTTAACCAGGCATGTACACCAGGTAAGTTCAAGTCCAGGTATGTGACTCTGTTGCCCTTGGCTCACAGCTATAGAGCATGCTATGCTGTGCTATGAATCCTCAGCACTGCTTTTCAGCAGAGCAGGTTCAACCTAATAAGAATAGTGAGTTTTCTGAAAGATAAAATAATCTGTCACACTGAAATTCAAGCTAACCAGACAGCCTTCAAATCATACGAAAGAAATCCATAAATAACACGTTCTTTAATCCTTCAGGACCGTATGTCCTATAATGGACTCCTAGTTCACCTCAAAGAGTTCTCATGTCAAACTCTGTGTGTGTTTATGTAGTAAGTACTTCATACCTAACTACAACATGACAAGTTTCATGGCCAATTGAGTAACCTATCTAATGTTCCCCAAAAAATGGGAAATCAGGAGGCATTCCAGTACAGATATTACCATGAATGCAACCAGACTTAGTTCATTCCATTACCAGAAGGCGGTGATAAAACCTTTTGTAAGCTGTCATTTGTATTTTGCAAAATACATCTTGGCCATATGCAGGATTTTGAACTTTGTATTCTCTTTTTGAGCCCAGGAAAGTATGCTTCACCTTGAATGATCACATTACTATAAAAAAACTTGTATTTATATTAAACACTACTGCCTTCCCCCAAGTCTATATCCATGTGTTACTTTACATTTTAAAAGAAAATTAATCTTCTTCTGCCTTTAATGTAAGTGCAATAGGAATATGTTTTCCCATTCATTCCAATGCAAATTTTATTCCAAACCCCATAATGAAGACAGATATTCCCTAATCTCTCCCTCTGCCTCTGTTAGGTATCCGGTACATTACAGAGGAGCAGAGCTGAAGCAGGTATGGTCTAACAGGAGCGTTCAGACAAGGCACAAGATAAAGCCATGTAACAATAATGCACTGTAAGAACACTCTGATCTTATATTAATTGTAAATTCTTTTCCCTGGACATTAGGCTTTCTTGTGCATCAAATCGCCTTGGGGAAAAAAAAAATGTTTTCATGAAATTTCTGGGGGATCAGGGTGGAGGGGGCAAAAAGGAAAACCTTTCTTTAATTATTTCATTTTTTTCTAGACATGATGATAATTATTCCAATTTTCTATTGGTGTAATTTGTACAATGAGAAATAAGTTGAGAAAAGATGCATTAAGCGGAAATCTTCCCTGGTCAAAAACCATACACAGTTTGACAGAAAATAAACTACTTAATTTAGGCTTCAAATCCACTTCAAGTTTCATAAAAGTACTATTTTATTGTGACTGAAGGAACTGGGAAGTTCCCTTATCTAAGCAGAACATGACAGGTTACATGACAATAGTAATGATTTCATAGAGTGCTACTGCTGCAATCCATTCCTGCCCTGAAAGTCTCTTGACTTCTCATTTGGAAAGATGATCTTTTCTCATTATTCCTTACTCTCAGACTGTCAGCAGTATGAGATGAGAATATTTAGGATATTTCTATAAGAAATGGAACAATACTGGCATTTAGAAATCAGTAGTCTTTTTTAATTACTATCACAATCTACTCTAGAGATTAACTAGAAATTATTCTTACTGATCTAATTATTCTAACCCTATCCAATGGCCAAATGACCAATACCTTTTATTTTCAGACATGGTCAGCCATCACCAGCTTCTGTCTAACACTTTACTAAACTGATTACCTTTGTATGAAGAAAACAAATAGTAATTCATATTTTTCATGGAATGTTTTTAATTTTTTCCTCTTTTACTTCTAATTACAAGTGGCACATTTCCATGGACTTTCTGAATAGGTCATAAAAATTACTGAGCTTTAAAAGTAAGTGTAAACAAAAATAAATTTACTGCTCTAGTATCAATAATATCCCATTTTCTTTTAGAGGAATATGATACGAGTGACATATTCTGAACTAAATTTTTTAAGTAGGTAGTCTTGAGTGATTCATGTGAGTAAAGGACACATTATCAATCTACTTGATCATTTATTTACAGTGAAGAAAATATCATATGTAGACAGCTTCATTCCTAGGTGTTTTTCCTTCATTTTTTTCTTCATGTTTCCCCTTAATTTTGCCCTCCATGAGAGAGACAGCACTCAGTCATGAGTCTTTGTACAGATTGTATAGATCTTAGAAGTCTTTAAAACTGTCTTGATTTTCTGTAGTGTACACTCAGAGAATGCATAACTTTGAACAAATTTTTTCCTTGTTGAAATCAATCTGATTTGTCTAAACACAGGGTGCTTCTTGTGTATGTTCCTTACAAGATTGCTCTAAGGGACTCTATAATGCACATTCCCTTTCATATCTTTGAAAATTTTTCCCCAAAATGGCTTTGGTAGAACTGTTAATGTGTTACAAGTTGCTAAAATATGCAAATGTATTGCAATTGAAAGAATACTGAAATTTTGCATGACTGTCCTAAATTTACAAAATCCACAACTTTCAGTGCTAAGTGCGTGCAGCACTGTATCCATATGATCATGATTCATCTCCTCTGTCTTTCTCAGCTGCTAAGTCCTTGCCAAATTTCACTTTTTGTAGAGTATAAAGATTTGAAATCAGTACGCAGTTGGCAGTAATTTCAGAAATAAGTTAAAAGATCTCAGTGCACTATTTATTTTTAAAGTTATGGACAGTTTTCTTTCTCAAATTAGTAGCATAAATCACCCCTTTTGGGTCCTGGGCCAGGCTTCTTTCAGTTGCTGTTTCACAACATCAGTTTCACAATGCTGAGGCAATAGACAAACTAGTCTGCCTTGGCAACGGGCATTGCTATCCGTTTATATTTCTTTTTAAACATTGTTGGAAAATTAGAGAGGAGGGTTTACTGCCAAATACATTTTGATATCATTGCCGTTAAGTTAGATGTGAGACTAATGCTTATCTCTGATTATAATTGCAAAAACTTGATATGATGCATAATTGATAGATCTTGATGAAACTTAAATGTCTCAAGCTTCTTCTCAGTAAGTACATGGGATTGCTTGGGGTTTGTCACCTTGTGGGAGGCAGAGGTGATGAACCTGAATTTAGGTGACTGGGAGCATATCATTAAGTCAAAACCTCAAACAAGGGGGAGGTACTACTGGAAAGCTCATATTCTCTGACTGTTGTATCTGGCCTGCCAAGTTGCAGCCTTTTTCTCATGGCTTCCCAGAGCAAAAGAAAGCGCATTGTACTTTGCTGCTGTAGCAGTGTCATAGGCACAGTGGGGCACATTTGTAATTTATCATTACATTTATAGCAAGGTAATGTAACAAGGAGCTGTTCATGCTGTGCAGGGAGAAGTTCTGCCCTTTGCATACTGTCGTTGCCATGGGTAGAGGATTTCCTGTTATACCAAAGCATGTAAATATGATGATTTCTTTGTCTGAAGATATTAAACTGGATCATTTCCCATTCTTTTTATTTAGAGCAGAAAATACTAGAAATCACAAATATCAATGCACTGACGATCATGTCTATTGTCTTCTTCAAGGCCTTTGATGTTCCAGTCTCAGACAAATTCAGTCTTTTGTGCATTGTGTCTTGAAATCAGGAACACTTTGTTCTACATATAAGTGCCTGTAGCCATGGCCTTTATTTACATAATTCAGTTATTCGGGTAGAAATGACGCTTCTGATCTTGAAGGCTCTGCCACTGGACTTTTAAGATTCTGCACATTTGGTTCTTACATAACTGCCTTATGCAGATTCTCTGTTTCTTACCTCTGTTTACTGGTTGTTGTGGTTGGGTAGAAGGAGGTTAAGAAGCAGTGTGAACAGAAATGAGGGTGATGTCTCAGTGTCCCACTGTTGCAGGGCAGACTGGGCTGCGTCCAGACCTCTTGTTGGTCTGTGTTGGTTCATTTCTCTTCAGAGGGAAGGGCCTTGGCTAGTTAACATGGTCCGTGCCTGCACATCCTGCGTTCACTTATTTTCAAAACTTGCCCGTCAAAATTTCCTGACTGTGGCACCCATGGAGGACAGTCCCACCTTGGAAAGCATGTCAAGGTAGGGTGGGTAAACCCATACAGAGCACCAGAAAAATCCCAGGTGCGCCAAGCCTCATCCCACCATCTTTTCTGCTGAACTCTGCTGAGACTTGGTCATGCCAGGAACCCCCACAGCTGAAGTTCTTTGTGTACATGTGCCATGGGCACCAATGAGGTTTGCATAGGGAAGATCTACTGTGGAGGATGAAGATGCTTGTAGAGCCCATCTGACAGGAGGTGGCATTACCAGAGTGGGGACAACAATGCATTCTGAGGTCAAGCTACAGGGCCCAGAAGTTTGGTAATGTCTTGAATAGATCTGCTTCCAACAGATCAGTCATGTGTAATGGTAACCCAGTTTGGACAAGAGACAACCCAGATTGGAGTGCAGGATTTCAGTCTGACACCACTTGTGGTCCAGTAGGCTATAAAAGGAGAATATATTCACTCTTCAGTGCCAGAATTTGGAGGCTTATGATCCTAAAACTTTCTAGTTTTTATGTGGTGAGCAAAATCACTGTTTATTAAAAATGCCCCAACTAAAGAGACTAATAAGAAACATGTTTATTTAATTTAAAATCAGGCAATGAAAGAGTTTTCTTCATACACCAACACTACATGAATTGTTAAATGTGAACAGTTAGAAATCCATGGCCTATTCCTGCAAAATTGTAATTGCAGCAAGTTTATCTACATGTATATCTTAATTTCCTGAACTGCATTCTTCTTTAAATACACATTGTCACAGAGCCTGCACATCATCTTACCCTTCTGAAAGTATTTTAAAATATCTTTCAGAATTTACAACAAAAATAAGATTATTGAACTTGAAAAATTATTTAATTCATTGCATATCCATTTTTCTTGTTGTATCAAGTCATGTCAGATGCATGAGCTGACAGTTTGTCAGCTTTTCTTCATTTGATGATACTGTGAGCAGTTATGTAAAAGAATAACATTTGATTTTCATGGCAACAAAAATCAACAGAACTCTTGACTTAACATCTTAGAATATGCCTAATATGTATGTGTTGCTCTGCACATAACTTTCTTTTTCAACATAAGAAAAAGATTAGGGGAAAAAACCCCAGGACTTTAAAAAATATTCTCATTTTGCTGCTTTCCTATATCCGAAGTGATGATTTCTAGGGTTGTAAAATAACCACAGTGAAACTATAGTCAACACGAACTCATGTTCATTTAGTCTGCTTCTGATTTTGTCTTGATTTACAAGTATTTCTTCTAATGAGATACTGTTCTGTGAATGAGCCTAGCAGGAGACACTAAATAAATACCATTAACACATATAAGTAAGATAACTTCAAATGCTTTGATAAATGTCCATCCTAATTCTGCTTTAGTGTTACTTCAGCAACTATTCATCATCCACTGTTCTGGGAAAACTCAGCAGTATGAAAGATTGTTCACAGTTGTACAGCAATATATAGAGATGATTGAAACTCAGTATATTGTAGGTGTCCCCAAAGAAAGGCCTTGAGCATAAGGAGTTCGACCTGTCAGCTTCCTGCTCAAAGTAAGTGTACTGACTGCATCAAATCAGGTCAGTTCTGGTGCTGCCTAACTGAGCCTTGGAAACCTCCAAGGATGGAGATGCCACTACATCCCTCAGGTTCCAGTGACAGAGGAAGAACATTTAATAGAAAAACGTCCAGCAGCAGCCCACTACCTTATAGCCCAGTGTTAGGACAGCCATTCCAAAGAAAGCTTATCTTTGCATTCTGAAGACTGAAGAGAAAATTAAGTGCTCTTTCAATTCAAACATTTTTGTTGCTTCTTGCTCATTATTAAATTAGTTGCATGCTCACACTTTAGGTCTATTTCTATCCTGCTATAGCACTGTATTTTGGCTGTTAGATGGATTACTTTGAACATAACTTTGGAGTGAACTTTCTATGGCTTGAATTCGATGGAGAAAGAAAGGTTCTAGTTATTTTACAGGTGATTCCAAAATTTTTTACATGGCAAAAACTAAGCTATGGATGCTCTGTTATGAGCTAATATTGTATTTAAAAAACAAGGTGAAACAAAACAAAACCCCACCACTTCACATTACACCAAATAAGTCCTATTATTTTGTATTTTTTTTAAGTTGAATATGATTACCATGAAATCACTGGAACATCATTACAAGGTTAGCAGAAATGTGATCCTCAAAGCACATTCACATCAGGAAAACTTGAAATCCCATGTAGTTTTGTGGCTGAAACACTGAGTTGGGCAGACATAGGTTTTTATTCCCAGCTTTCTACTTGCCCACAAGTAAGCACATAATTTCATCTGTTCCCCATCTGCAAAACAGAGCAAATGGCAATAACCTACTTTATAAAGTGCTTTGAGATCTATTGATGAAAAAAAACTAATTGAGAGACTTTGCCGATACTAAATAAAAGGTCTTATCTCTGAAAATAACTCAAGGGGACTTTGAATCCTCATACAAGCGGATTGCTCTGATTTTCCTTTAGAAACTGATTCAGAGAAAACACTGCAACTTCTATGGTACAGATGAGACCAAAGAAAAAGCCTGAGGCAATAAGTACAGCAGAAAGGGAATGTATTTGTAGGTCAAGCAGCGTAGAGTGAAATTCTCTGAAGCATGCCCTTCAGTCTCAATCAGTTCTCACTAGTTTCACCTCTTCCTGCTTTAGCTTTGGATGACACCGTACAAATGAATGTAGCCAATAACAGTAAATAAGGTCCAGCCTTTTTACCTGGAGTTAAACCACATATTATTGTGCCGCAATATAAATAGTATTTGAAACTTTCAGTAAATTCTGCAGTAATTGAAGGCAATTAAAAAGAATTAAGGAACAACCTGTGCCAGACATGAACTTCCCAGTGTATTTTAAAGTAGAGATGATTCATTTTGGCAGCAGTTCAAAACCTGGTGGGGGTGCGGGGGGAGACTTAGCCTGAAGGATAGATGGTGTTGTCACTGTCATCCTTCCTCATAGTTTTGTCTGGAACAGCTTAAGAGCCTTTTCAGCAGAGCATGCTGAATCAACTTATTCTTGGCCAGCTCAGTTTGCTTTTTGCTGAGCCCAGTGGAGGCAAAGAGGAGGGTGTGACCACCACAGGCTCTTTATTCTGCAGACTCCCTAGCCCCCTTGTCATAGCTTCTGCCACCCGGAAATAGTGAAAATTGAACTGTGTCCATTGTCCAGTGTGTCCTCTGAGAGGAGTTGTAGCTTTTATGTATATTCTTGAAGTGCAAAAGAGCTGTGCTATTCAGTATAATGCTACCATAAACCAGTATGTCTGACTCATCACAAAATTATTAGAGCTTAAAAATATTCATGTGGGGTTTTTTTGTCTGTAACTAGAAGAGGGAATAAGTACCACAGAATGTAATGGCCTAGGTGAATTAATTCAATCCTGAATGACTTTCTGTTCATTTGTGGGAGAAGTACATGCATCTGCAGGAAGGAGAATTAAACATTTTGCTTTACATGGCTCTGTAAGCATTCCTGTGAGAGTATTTTAATGCTTGTATTCAAGACAAACCATATCTTAATGCAATCAATGACATTTAGACTAAGAAACACTGAACATCAGATCTCTTTTTTCAAAACATTAGTCACTGAGTCAAAGAGAAAACCTAGGCTATGACAAGAAAGTTCCGTAAGTGTTTTATCATTCCACAAGATGAGCCTGTGCCTAGTGTCTAGAGCAGATGTTCTCATCTGATTTCACTTCCAGCTTAGGCCATGATTTTTCTGGGTGATGGTGAGTTGTTTCACTCATCTGTGCTTTAGGAATTGTTGTACAAATATAACCTGGACATTCAGAGAATTCCAGTGTTAAAAGTGTAGGGCAACCTTAACACTTCACCTTACAATGAATGCTTTGTTTAAGGAGATCTTCATGTCAGCATTAATACAATATACCACACACTTTTTAGAGAGGATGACCCAGAGAATTTTGATTCATCTTTGCCTCTCTTAGATAAAAGTACTTTTCATTTTTAAGTTGTTCTTCTAAATTTGAAGTTCTCATAGGGACAACATCCAGAACCATTAATGTTGGGCTTTGGGCAAAGTGGACTCTAGGCAGATGTTGCTTTCACTGGGCCTAGGGGACTTTAGCAGGAACGGTAGCAGGAACCTTCCCCTAGGTCCAGACTTGAACTATCTGGACCATGACGGGTGCTTCACAAAAGCTTAGCTGAGATTACAAAGGAGAAATGGACTTATTCTATCTCTATATAATTTTGGAGCCTCCATATATCCTCTTCTAACCAAAGAATGCCCAAATATTCAGAAAATCATATGGTAAGATTAAAGCTTATTAGGAACATTTTCATTCATACTTCCCCATCTTCTTCAACAAGACTAGAATGCAAGACATCAGTGGAATTCAGACCTCTGACCTTCTGAATATTCACAATGAACAAGCTTTGAAAGCATCGTACACTTCAATCTCAGGACAGTTTTTGTTGTCTTTGGTGTGATACAATTACTAAAATAAGATGATTGGAATGCCTTTCCATATACCAAAACAAACACCCTCACATGGTCCTGCAACATGCACAGAATATACTGTTGGTTATGATTATGGTTATGGTTATGGTTTTAAACAAATTGGCAGGTTTATAAAGCTAGCCTAAGTTTCAGATATGAATCATTATTATTCCAAAAAGTAGCAATTTATCTCATACTTTGTTGGTAGCAGGGGAAATAGAAATACTTTCTTTTTATAGCTACAACTTTGGCTTTCATGACATCATCAAAATGCATTGGAATTTAGCTTCTCTACTTTCAGTACTTTAAAAACAGAGGGAAGGAGGGAAGGAGACAGGAGCTTATGCTACATACCACTTTAATATGCTGTCATCAGTGATAGTTTTAGAATGAAAAATAAGGACCAAAGATAATTTTAATTGAAAAAAATATTACATACAAAGAATTTTGCATTTATTGACTGGTTAATATACATGTTCACGAGTTGCAGAAATCATATTTTATTTTAGACATAAATAAGTTGCTTTATACCATTCATATTAGGAGAAATTCTGGGGTTTAAAGAAAAGATTTTTTTACTTTCTTCAGGCTTTTCCAATTGGCCATATTCTTCTGTTGTAATTTTCTCCAGTGATACTTTTCAGGTGCTCTTCAGTGTCCTTCAGACATTGGATTGCTTAAAATAGTAAAAAGGTGAGTTATGTTGTTCTCTGATACCTAGACTCTCATACAGTAGTGTATATACTTCCCTTTCTTCTAGTGGGCATGAAGAGTACTCTGTAGAAGCATATATCATATCTGACCATTGTGTTGAGACTGAAGACTCCCAAAACCAAATTCAAGTTTTAAGAGTCAGGGAGGAGGGAGGGGGAAGGATTTATAGAAATTTGGTAAAGAAAGGGACTATACTCAGGGGAGAAGGAGAGCTATGTGCTGCTTAATGCATAAATGGCAATCTGCTCTATTAACATTTAATTTGCTGGATAAGAGATTGACCTGAACTACGAGGGTGCTTTAACGTATGAAAAGTATCTTTCCTTAGGGTTTAAAGAGTTGTAGCTTAACTGACACAGAGAACTGGGCTTTCCTCATACTTAAAATAAAATGTTACTGAAATAATGTGTAAGTGCTTCTACTGAACTAAACCCAAATAAATTTCAGTTCTCTGTGAAGAAGAAAGGATACATATTGTCCCAATTGATAGTAAACATGGGGAGTTAGAATACACAAAGGAATTTGAGAATAACTCAGAAAGTTTTTGGTTTAGGAACTTTAAAATAAGAAGAGGTGCTATTTTCTTTATGTAGTACCTTCAGTCTGCATTTCATTTTCATATTTGCTATCTTTCCATACTTCAAATATACTTGGGTGAAAGAAGTTATTAGAAAGTGGCTGCAGTAGTTCTTACTGTAGACTGAAAGGTATGTTACCACTCTGTGATGGAGCCTTTGTTCTGGTTAAACAGAGCAAACAAATAGTTATAATCTAAGGGCTTCTGTGACTAATATGTAAATGTATTAATACACATTCTTATCTTGGATAGAAAGTAAAAGGAATATTGTTCTTTTCAACATAAACCAGAAAGTTCATGCAGCTTTATAATTAAGATGTTAGAAACCACCTAAAGAAGACAAAATAATTAAATTAGTGCTAATATTTGTAAATGAAATCACCTCCAAACCTCATGATGTGAAACTAAAAGCAGCAGCTCAGTACTGTTTCTTTGAAGTTCAAGAGAAAATTGTAGCATTTGTTTTTTAACTGATCTTATTTGCACTGTTAGCATTGTGCACAGCAAACTTGATTAAAGCACCATCCTTGAAAATCAGTTACACAACTAACTGGAAGTGGTTTGCATGGGTAATACCCACAGCAGTAAGTGGTCAGTTTTGCTCTGGAGACTTGCAAGCCTTTGTTCAAATTCTGAAACGTTTTGGCTTAAACCACAAAGAACAAGGAAGATAGGCAATCTGTCAAAATAAATTGTGTACCCTACCTTGGCAAGCATTGGAGTAAAGCCCTCTCCCAAACCCACACAAACATATTCTGTCAAGGTCATTCTTTGCTTCTGAAAGCCTTTTATAGTGCAAACATGAAGAGCACGTGAAGTCAGCTCAGTTTTGTACCCTGATAATATCATCAGCAAGATGAAATGAAATCATAAAAATCAAAATTGCAAAATGTAAACCAAATTTGTTAAAGAAATAGCATATATGTTATACATATATTTACAGTATTTGCATGTTTTTATAGTACATGCAAATTAACTTTGCAAATATCAAAGACCCCAACTAATACAAGAGCAAATTCCTATGATTTTGCAAGGAAGGTGAGCATGCAGAAAGTAGAGGATTTTCCTACTCATAATTTATTGATAGGTGAGATTTATTAGTACCCAAACATCATAAAAATTATGAATGATCTGGGTGTAGCAAAGAAAGTTATGATATAGAGCAGCAAGAGCTCTATGTATGATAAATAAATCTCAGGAACACGACTAAATTCAACAAATAGGCCTATAGTGTGGAATTCATAGCATACTTTTCAAAATATCTTCTTACCAGTAAATTAGAATGCAAGAAATCTCAGAAATTTGTTTTGCAAATAGATATTTTATTTAATTATATTTCTTTTGGAGCCAGCTTCTCATGCTATATAAAAAAGATTGGTTTTTATACCAAACAAGTATTAAGACTGAAAAGTTACTTTCCTCAGAACTCTCCCATACAATCTTTCTCTTTCCAGAACCTACATGGGAAACCTTTTCTCGCCTCTCATTTACTAATGTATGCATAGAAGAGAAGACTATTGAAGCAACACAATGTTCAAACTATTTTGTCTCAAGATAAGCAAATGCCTACTACTGATGTCCAGATCATCTGATTTTGGAGAATGTTTAGTTTAGATGATAGCTTGGGAACCTGTGATTAAACAGCTTTGGAAACGCTATTCCCAGTGACTGTCACTGGCACATAAGCAATAACGTCGTGTTGTGCTTACTATAATTGCTGGAGGGAATAACTGAAATTTAAGAGTTTAGGGAAAAAAATGATGCAGGCTTCTCTAAAGAGATGGGTGTGATAAAGATTTGACTGTTTGGACATAAAAAATCCCATAACTACTTTTAGAACCTGTGGATTACCTGACATCATTACAACTAATAGGTATTTGATTCATTTCTGCCATGGTGCCAGAAAATTGATAAACTTGGCATAAAGGGATCACATGATGAACTAGGCACTGATGTTATTGCTGAGTTTTCCTATTTCTTCTGACAGCTGTGAGGACCTTGGCAGGTCTACGTGCTGGATTTAGGAAGAGGAACAGCACTGCTACCACTGCTCGACATCATGAATGAAAACATACAGACATTATGACTAGAGGGCCAGGGTGGGATGAACAGAAGTGAAAAGGAGGAAGAGAATGTGTCAGACTGGATGCCATTACTAAACCCAGAAATTATTATTCAGATAGGCACTGGCTCTGGAGAAAGCTAGCAGGGTACTCTGTGGAGGGTGCTCCTACCAGTTCCTTGTCCATCTGGCAATTATGTAGGAAGGCAGTAATCCAGAGGTCTCTGTCAAATTGTGTCACTGTTGTCTGTTGCTCCTCTTTTCAGGATGCTCATAAGGCTCGTATGGTATGTGCTGGATACATCAATCACACAAGACTTGGTGTACAGCCCACAGCTGTGCTGAGACACACCAACAAAATTTCTAATGTTTGCTGATGGTTGGGTGTTTATGCTGTTGTCAAGTCACTGTCCTCTAGTAACTAAAGTTTATTGTTGGCACTGTGTGATTATGCTGCTGACAGGATAAGGGTGACAAGCAGTAAGCAGAGGAAAAGAATAACTGCAGGGTCTTCTCTTGTGTGAGTGAGAAAGTGGTCCATTTTCCATCCTATAATGCCCTTAGAGACAAAAATTAAAGGGGAATTCTTCTATCTGTTAGCCTGTAATTTGGAAATCTGTAGCTTCCAGTGGAGAAAAGTTTATTACACAGTTTATTAAGAGCTATGCACTATCTGTGCCTTTGTCTCACAGAATGGAAGGAATAATAAGCATCTATGCTGAAAGAAACATAACAGATAGTGATAGGAGGGTGAAGGAAAACTAAACTATTACTGGTCTCCTAAATCTGAAATGGTACAGTTGCTTTCCCCTGGAGAGAGAACAGGTAGTGGTGCTTAAAATAGATGGAACCGCTGATCCAGGTGAGAGCTATGTTGTCAATCTACTAGCCTGGAATACTATAAGAAAAAGAAATGATGGCTGCAATAATTCAGGTAGATCTTCATAAGTGATGTATGAGAAGAGGTTCAACAGGTTTTGCTCATTTTGTTACTACACTTCCCTTGAGGAAAGGTTCACCTGAAAACTCAATAATATTAAATCTCTCAGCTCTTGTGTCATGGCTGAAGTAGGTAATATAGAAAAATTGAACCATGAAAGGATGGTGGCTTATGCAAGCCCAGAAAAATTCTCTGTAGCACAGCCAAGAAGAATATACAAATTAGATATCAAGATATCAATATTCTAAACACTACCTGAAATTAAAAATTAAACTGATTTTCATAGTTGATGCAAGATGCACAAACTAGTGGGGGAAAAACAAACAAACAAACCCACCAAAAATCACGACAGTAAATAGACTTCTGCTGTACAAAGACTTCACTCTAGCTTGGTCATTGCTCTGTTGCTTGTTTGTCTTTCATACTTAAGTTGCAAACTCTTTATAAACATAACACCTTTTCTCACTGGATCACATGGTGAATAGACCAAATAAACCAATTCCCCAGTTCATGAGTAGATGCTACAGGAAAAAAATTGGTAGGTGACTAGACAGTGCAGAAGTGGTATAAGATGTATCAGTATCATTAGTTCTTAAATACAAACTGCTATTACATGCTTTGGGAGAAAAAGGAAGTTTGGGTAGAGTTCTTTTCTTATATGATGCATATGACCTGTAGGTCAAGACATAATCTTCAGTTTTGTGGATGCAAAATTCATTTTTAACAAAAGCTCATTTCCATGTGGACTGAAATGTCCAGTGGACTGAAGGAATCTTTAAACATATTTTCCATTGAAATCAACAAAGATATTAATAAGTAAAATTAAGAAAATAAATACATAAATAACAGTAGACTAGACATTTCCAAGCTGTGACAAAACCCCTAGAATTCCCTGTAACAGATTCTAGTTTTACCTGGATTTTTTTTCTCCTGAAAAGTGATATGGGATCCCACTTTTCTGAGGTGGAATTTGTTCTAAAGGGCACACCTGTTATGTTATAAAGTAAGAACAGTGCATCAGCAAGATGGCCAAACATTTCCACAGGAAACAGCACAGGCAGATTTTTCAATAGGACCTACAAATTGAGCTTGAAAAGGACCTCAGACTGTCCTCCTGCAGTAGATTGACTTCTCCATTACACAGAGAAGTAAACAGGAAAGGATTATGGCTTAGGACCAGGTTTGTTTTCCCTTTCTCACAATGGAAAGAATGAATAGAAGATCAAGGTGGGGATAAATCTTTCTACACAGAAGAACAAAACAGGGAGAATCCAGTTTGTATACAGTATTAAAGCACTTTATGCATGTTTAGTCAAGACCAGAAACTACTGAATGTGTTATCTCTCATATTTATTCTGTTTGTGGATGATGATGTCTAGGTTATGTATTCAGGGGCACGGCAGATTCCTATCTCTAGCATGTTGAAAGTTGTTGATTATTCATGACACTGTTACAAGTTTTGTGCAACAAGGAAACTCCTTGGCTTGCAAAATCTTAGTGAGTTCCCAAACAGAAGTTTCTTTGTCTGCAACAGTAGATGTTCCAAATGTTGCACGATGCTAATTTCAGGCCAAAGGCCTCTGTTTCATAACAAACCCAGGGTGCCGCTACTTGTGACTTAGGGGAAACAAGCCCACTGAAAACTGCTAAAAGTATCATGTTACCATCTCGAGCTGTGTTTTAGACAGACTGAGAAATAATCTGTGCAAGAGGTGGCTGAGTGTCTTTCTGAGCTCTTCAGTAAGTTTTATGCTTTTTAGAATCAGGTCAACTCACTTGTTTAAGGGCAAAAAGGTTTTAAAGAGAGAATGACAAGACAACATAGATATCAATCAGCATGCTCAATTTCTGATTTCAAAATGTAGAGGCTAGTAAAACCTCTATATTGTGCATAAATCTATGTTGCATACCAGCAATGCACTACCTAGTGTTCTGGAGTGAGGCAGGGAAGGCACTTCCTTGTTTGCCACCGTGCTGCCCTCCTTGGTGAAGGTAGTAGAGAAACACCCATTTGAAAAAAGGTGAATATAAGGATTATAAGCAAAATGTAACTTTTCAGAATTGATTTTTAGCCAGAAATGAGGAAATAAACAGCCCTTATAAGGCATGCCAGATATTCTACAATGACAGAATAGTGAGTGTTTTCCACTTTGCATCTTATCCAACAGTAACTCAAATCCTTGGTAGTGCTGGCCTTACTGAAAAGGCAAAGTAATGCCTTAACAGGGTTGGTTATAGCACTTGTCCACATTTAATTATTTCTTGCACTGGTGCCTCCCACAGTCCCTGTGTTTTGTGCTCTTACCTGTTATTAGCTGCTTTCCAGAAAGCATTTCACCTCAGTGAAATGTGCACATGCACATTCCTCAGTACCCCAATGTCACTCTGACAATTTGCCTTGAACTTCCCATTTCTTCCTTGCTGGAGTCTTGGCACTGAGAGAGGTGTCCCCTAGGTCTCTCATACACATCATATGTACCCTTATCTCCTAGATTGACTTTTATTAAATATTTGGTTTTCCTTCTCTGTATTTTTTTGCAACCAATTGCTATTCAAAGGTGTGTTCCTCCTCCACGTGGGAAGGGTTTATAAATTTCCTAAAGTTGTTTTCTTTTTCTGTTTAGATGATTTTTTTTTTTTTAAAGCATAGGGTTATGGAATGGGAGGGGAAGTTTGTGGGGTTTTTTGTTTTGCTTTTCTTTTTCTGTGAATGTGATTTTATGGCAGAGAGGAATATTTGAAAAGATAAAATAGTGCACTGTTTGTTGGTGTTCTTTTCCTGTTGAAGACTAGAGGATTCTGTGTACATGCAGGTTACACTAGTAACTCAAGTTTGTTTCAACTATCTGCGTCAGAATTTCCATGCAACTAGCCTCAGGCTGCTTCTACAAGGTGGATACTTTATCTTACTCCCCACATTTAGTAACATTCTCCCTTTTTCAATATGGCTTGGTTTAGGAATCTTTCAGAAAACCATCCCTAATTTATAGCAGAGACTTTCAATAAGTGTCAAATGCTTTGTGAAATTCAGAATTAAGTTACATCTCTGAGCTGTATGTTACAAGAGGATATTTAGATGTCCTGTTTATCCCAAAGGAACCCTACTTGCAAGATGACAATGAATGCAACTGACTTTCTCATAGCATTCTTCACTGAAAAGCCTTCACAAGGATAGGTACAGCATGGCATCTGAACAGTCCACCTGTGATTCACTCGGTGTGACATTGAGGCCATATGCATATATCTACTGATACTATTCTGCAAGTATCCAGAGTACAGTCTCCTCAGGCTTTTGTCTACCAGAAAAGACCTCTTCTAATCTGCTCATCACATCCTCCAGCAAAGAGACTACATTTAGGTCAGCATCAGATCACATATGTAAGGTAAGAAAGAATCTGCTTCTGTTAGGAGGTACTTCTCCCTCAGATCAAAGCAGTGGTCCCAGCAAAGTGACCATACTAATAATCATTGTTGAGTTGCTTAGTTAATGTTACACTTGGACACCTACCAGATTCTGAGAAATAAAGATACTCAGCTAAAGTTCTTCAAACTGTGTGACTTCTACTGTATCCAAAAATCACACCATCCTAAAAACAATCTTGTATGCATAGCAACATTCAGTTTTCCTTTCCTCATCTGGGATCCAAAAAGCAAACCCACCCCATTGCTGTCGAGTAGAAACCCAGACCAAGAGAAAATTTTACTTGAACCTCCCCAGGGTTCTGGTCATGTGATGTCTCCTGCCTTTCTTCCCTGCCCCAGTCTCTCGGGAAGCAGCCGCAGCGGTAGGTGTGTGCGCGGCAGGCTGACACCTGACCCAGGTGTGCACACCTACGCGCACATGGGGGCGGGTGTGCTCCGCCGAGACATGGACGCCTCTCCGTGCCCGCAGACATGGAGACGCGGCTGAGCAGCGGGGAAGCGGCGCCTGCCGACTGAGGGCAGCGCGGGGAAGGACGCGCGAGTGCCGCGGGCACGGATGTGCGCTTAGCTCCGCACTGGCTCGGCGGAGGGACGCGCAGGTGGGCGGGGGCGCGTTCCAGCGGGACCCCGCGGGCGCGGGGCAGGGGCGGGGGCGCCGCGGAGAGGAGGCGCGGGGCCG